>QAOC01048170.1:24157-88330 GCA_003255005.1 Begonia fuchsioides | reverse complement strand
GCATACTGGCATGACTATTTATAGATATATTGTAGCAATTTTGCATGAATATTCTATTAAACATAGACTTTTTAGTGTTACTTTAGATAACGCTTCTGCTAACGATGCTTGCATTTCTCAATTTAAAAGACTTTTTCAATTCGATAGTGCTCAAACTTCTCTTTTTCATATGCGGTGTGTTTGTCATATTTTAAATTTAATTGTTAAAGATGGCATGACATTTATTTCGCCTCATATCGAATCAATTAGAGCTGCAATTTCTTATATATCGTCGTCTAACACACGACAACAAGAATATAAAGAATTTTGTAAAGTTGCTAATCTTAAACCAAAAAAATTAAAGACCGATGTAGCTACTAGGTGGAATTCAACTTATTTAATGTTGCAACATGCTAAGCCATATTGGTTTGTTATTTGTGCTTATATTAATGAAAAAAATGAATCTACTATTCTAGATAATAGTAGTTGTGAAATTGCTAATTTATTTTGTGATTTTCTTCAACCATTTTATGAAGCTACAAATGAATGTTCGGGAATTTATTATTCCACTACGCATCTTGTTCTCCCGATTTTTGTAAAACTAACGAGTACATTTGTAGCGCATAAAGAAATTAGAGAATTTTCTGAAATTGTTGATAAAATGGAAAAAAAATTTAAAAAATATTGGCTTGACGTACCTTATATATTTTTATTTGCGTGCGTAATGCATCCGAGATATAAAATAAAAGGAGTTAGTTTAATGCTTGATATTAAATCGGTTAACATCTTATCCAAAATCGAAACGAACCCCTGAATCAAAACTGAAACGTGGAATACGAATGGGTCATGGTCAATTTCAGAGCTCCAAATTGATGGGAACTGAAGTGGACACACACTACTGGCTAAAACTGTGCATTGCTCAAAAATTAGACCAAAAGGCCAATGTCCCGGGCCAGATTTTGGACAGATTAGCCTAAATTACGTGAAGCAGACCGGGTTGACAGGGATTTTACTGTAGACAACCCTAAACCGGAACCTAATAGGAAGCCCCGTGGCCACTAATTATCGCCTAGAAAAGGAAGACGACGAGAGGCGAGGGGAGATTGCTGGGTAAGTGGGAAGGCAACTATTTGAGCACGTGAAAAAGGTTAGAGCAGGCAAGAGCACTAACTATTATATAATAATTGAGCTGAAACCTCATCCTCCACACAAAATTTTGATATCATCAAAGATGAAAAATTATAATTATATTTTTAATAAATTAATTACATTTTATTTGAACTAATATATGTTTTAAACTCAGCCTATACAATATGAAGGTAAGTAAAAAGTAAAAAGTTTACGCTTGAATTACCTATAAGAAGATAATTATAGGCTTATTATTTAACCATTAGTTTTGAAAAAAAATACTATATTGACATTACAAATAATTGTTGGTAGTATATTAATTGTTTACTCTTTTATTCTATTTTTTTAATACTTTTGATGTGTTAATTAATAATTAATTTCCTACTCTTAATTATATTTTACTTGAAAATAATAGAACAAGAGAATAAAAAAAGTATTATTCTCGTGATTTAAAGTAATTAAGAAATTAATTTAAACAAGGTAGGGATAATGAGCGAGAGAGAGAAGAATTTTGTAAAGCAAAATAGGAAATGCGTGTATTGGTAGGCACCACCCCTCCACCAAGCATCAATGCTTCATTTTTATTGGCTTGTATAAATACCCAATCGCGGCCTTGGCTTTACTGCGCGTCTCACAACTGCTGCTTCCCCCGATTTCTCTGCCGGCCTTTTCTTCGCTTCCTCTCCGCGCTTCTCGCGATTTACGCTCCGAATTGTTTGTCTGCTCTCTCCGACTATCCTCGTCTTTTTCGTTTTGTTTTGAATTCATCGATCGAGAGCGTTTCTGGAGGTTTGTGTGGCTGAAATCAGGTTTTCTGGTTTCGGAAAGTTTTCAGGCGGCCAGGAGAGGAGGATGAGGTTGATGGAAGAGTTTCCATATAGAAATGAAGGCGGTGAGACGGAGGATGAACATGCGACGCTTCGAACGAGTTGTTCGATTGGGGTTGGGATTCCTCCGCAGCGGATTGTGGTTGTTGTTGGCTATGCTCTTACGTCCAAGAAAATTAAGAGCTTCATGCAGCCGAAGCTTGAAGGTTTAGCTAGGTAATTTTGGAAGAAGAATTCTATTGATTTGTTGATTTTAATGGCAACATATGCCTATTGGCTAGATTTCTTCATGATATTGATTTGCCTATTTTGATTTTGATCATAATTATAATTATTAGTAAAATTTCATGTGATGCAGTTTTCATTTTGGACCAAGTTACCCTACAACCACAAGTGTCGCCATCATTACGCAGTAAAGAAAGCGAAAGAAAATCAATGATGATATCTTTCAACATTAATAACTTAAATTAATTTAAAAGATATTTCTCTTAGCTTTTAAGCTTCTCCTACTATCAACTGGATCTAAAAGTTATAAGAATTAATTCGAAGAGCTTCTCTGCCTTCTTCAACCTAATATTATTTGATATTTCCTTAAATTTTCAATGAATTGGTGCTGAGAACAGTATGATTTTTTTTGGCTTTCCACTTTGCTTGGAATAAGGGTGAATAGGGAGTTATAATTCATAAAGGCGTTTCATGTTCCATCCCTGTTTGTTTATCATTACTCATCTTTCTCTTAAAATAATTATCAACTTGATCTCTGTACATTTTTAGTTCCGATCTCTTATTTTATGCATTACTAATAACATAAAATGGTGCTTGTAAAAATCAGGAATAAAGGGATTTCTTTTGTTGCAATTGATCAAGATAGACCGCTTTCAGATCAAGGTCCATTTGACATTGTGTTGCATAAGGTTTGTTGTATTCAGCGTCCTTCGCTGCAATTCTTCCCTTTTCTATAGGTTGAACTTTTAGGACTAAATCCATGTCATTGTAACACTTGCCACTATCTGGGCCAATTTTTTACTGTATTGACAGCATTCATTGTCAAGAGATGAACTTTTACGATAATTAATTGTGTGTTCCATTTTCAATGCAGCTATCAGGTAAAGAGTGGCGCCAGATTCTTGAGGTTAGTTCTCTTAACTGGTCATTTATATTTTGCTTAGTAAAACTCGTGGTCTTAGATGCTGTATAATTAATTTTGATGTACATTATATGATCTGAAATCTGACGTTGACTGGAATCGTTTGATCATGATGTGACATGTAGTCAATAATCAATGATTAAAGGCAGATGGATAATTAATTTAATAGTAAACCTCATTTACATTAATATAATTTTGCAGAGGGCTTCTTTACATTATGAATCATGATTTATTAGTTGAGAGCATATTCTCAAAATACCAGTTAATGAGATGATCCACTTCTTTGGACATCTAGCTGATTTATTCAGATCCTCTAAGCATTTTTTGTAAAAGGAGAAAAAGTGAAAATAATTTTTTTGTGGTTCAGTTTTCCGGGGAAAGTCTTGGAAAAATATATCTCAAGAATCACTAACTACCAGAACCACAAATGGATGACCAGCTTTCGTTTTCTTCTTTTAAGACAATCTACTAATGGTTTGTTATGTCAGAATTTTCTCGGTTGTTTTCTTTTCCCATTTTTTTTGAAAAGGTTTAAATTTTTTGCGCTCTTTAAATATTGGAGCTGAGTATTTAATTCTAAGAAGCCGTCTTAGTTTTGTTTGCACTGTCCATAATATGTAGTGAGAATTTTGGTCCATATCTTACTAATTTCCTCGAGTTAATAGTTTTATTTGAGGTGTTTTGAAGAATTGAACTCTATGCTTGGAAGTCTGCAACCCATATGAATGTCATCTTGTGTGTATTGCAACAGTAAATATTGTGGACCATATCGGATATAGTTCAATGACCTTTCTCTTAAATTTCTTTTGTTTTGCCATGTAGGACTACAGGCTAACCCATCCAGAAGTTACTGTTCTCGATCCACCAGATGCCATACAACATTTACATAACCGCCAGTACATGCTTCAAGCTGTTGCAGATATGGATTTATCGAATTCCTATGGTAATTGCTGTTTTTTTCTTGACTGAACTTGGATTTCATAGAGGATAATGTGTATACTTTAGTTTTCATTTGAATTAAAACCAAGATTTCTAGAGAAATTCTATGTTTAATTTTAATGGTGATCCAGGGCAAGTAGGTGTTCCAAGGCAGTTGGTCATTAATAAAGATGCATCTTCCATTCCTGATGTGGTTGCCAAAGCTGGTCTATTGCTGCCTATTGGTAAGGAAACTTGCAGCACATGGGAGATTTTTATGGAATTGAATTGGAATTAGCCCTAGTGGACAATATGTAGAACGTGGACTTAGCATAATCACTAGTGGACAAGATGTAGAACGTGGACGTAGCACAATTTTTGGAAACCTTAATGCTGATCTAGATTTTATTTTTCCCCTTTCATTTTGTTATTATTGCTAGTTGATTTTCATTTATTTTTCATTGCTGTCAGTTGCAAAGCCATTAGTTGCTGATGGAAGTGAAAAATCACATGAATTATCTCTGGCTTACGATCAGAACTCCCTCCGGAAACTTGAACCTCCACTTGTACTTCAGGAGTTTGTCAACCATGGTGTGTAATTGTTGTCCATATGCTTTGACAATATTGCTATTATTTCCATCATACGACTCTAAATTGTAAAGTCTTAATTTTTCATGGTTGTAGGGGGTGTTATGTTTAAGGTTTTTATCGTTGGAGAAGCCATAAAAGTGGTCAGGCGTTTCTCTTTACCCAACGTTAGCAAACGAGAAGTCTCAAAGAGTGCTGGTGTCCATCCATTTCCAAGAATATCACATGCTGCTGCTTCCGCAGATGATGCTGATCTCGATCCTCATGTTGCTGGTAAGGGTGTTTAAGCCAGTTTTAGATCAAATCAAAATCACTCCTATTAATTTTGATCGGTCAAAGAAGCATATTTCGGCATGCCTTTTTGACTTTCGTTTTGATCGTCTCCTCACAGCGCTTCCTCCTCGACCTTTGCTGGAGCGACTCGCAAAAGAACTTCGTCGTCGACTCGTAGGTTTTATTTATTTATTTTTTTCACTTCTCATGTTAAAGACCATGACTTAAACACCTTTTTTTACAGGGTCTTCGATTGTTCAACATGGATATTATTCGAGAGTATGGAACCGGCGATCAATACTATGTCATCGACATCAACTACTTTCCTGGTAAATGACAAACTCTTGTAGATCTTATTTACTTTCTATTGATCGAGTCGAGATTGAAGATTTGAAGGTATATTTTTTCAAAAATTGATGCAGGGTATGGGAAAGTTCCAGAATACGAGCATATATTCACAGACTTCCTATTGAGTCTAGTGCAGGCAAAGTACAAAAAAATGTCACATTAGAAGCTATGGCCGGCCACTGCCATCTGGTGATTTGCTGTTTAATAATCTGGTGTAAATAAGCTACATCCTTGTTATCTTTTGATGTTCCTAAGTAATGTAAATCCTTTTTCTTCAGCTAAATTGCATATCACCTACTTGAAACATCAAGTTTGCATGAATTTAATGTTCGTATGACTTAAAAACTGGCAGTGGCAGCTGAAATTAGACGCGGAAACGTTGGTTTAAAGCAGTTTTGAGCAGCATTTTGTTTCCAACGCCCTATAAATTACTGCAGGCGAAGAAGCTTCAAAAGGTTAGAGGCTTTTGCTTTCTGAAGAAGAGTCATAATTAGGTTCATACTTTAAGCTTGCATTTTGAGCAGACAACAATGATTCCTTCTATTTTTGGTGTCAATTACGACAGTGGTTAAAAAACAGACGTGAAATCAATGAAAACGATGATGACACTGTTCCTCTTTTTGCCTGAATCTCTTCAGTCATATAATCATCTTCCCTTTAATGCTACCCCCTACAACCCTTCCGGATCCAACCCAATATGTTTGTCCCATTTGGGTTATAATATAAATTTGAACATCAAATTCTCCCTGGGGGTCAACTCTTTTGGTTACTAATCGCTTTTAGCTTTGTTCTTGAACTAGTCATAATGGTAAAACGTAGGTACTTTTGTGTATTCTAAACTAGGGGTGAAGATCAAATCAGATGGACTCACCAATTCCACTCAAATTGACGATTTAGATCGAATCAGATCTGATTTTGATTTTAAAAAAATTGCTGTGAGCTTAAACCGAAATCAACTTGAAATTTTGAGTTGTATTCAGATCGAATATATGATCGGATTTAGTTCAGATTCAATATATTATCGGTTAATCGATAAAATTCAAAATTTACAAAAAAATAATTGAATTTTAGCTGATTTAAGTCGATAATTGAGATTTGAATTTTACGGAACTGAATTAAGATCGGATCAAATTTGAATTTAATTTTATAAAATTTAACCTATTAAATTAAATTTATTTTAATCATGGTAAACCAGCTCTTAGTCAAGTTTACCAATCAGATGAGCTAGTGAGGCTAGGTTTTTGTGCTAATTAATGGAAGACATTCATTCGCCACTTTTTATGACGTTGATTATATGATTCTGGTGATCTTAAATTAGGGCTATTTTTTAGTGTCTGGTATGAGCTGTCAAACCATGCAGGGAGAGAATAGGGTTTTTTCTGATGTCCAATCTTGTAAGATACGAAACCAGAACTGTCCCAAACTACTTTTCAGCCATCTCATATCGTTGTCGCATTTAATGTTTACTCCATTGTCGTCACTCCTCTGTTCATCAATCTTCATCTTGGTTGAACCATTTATCTTCACTTTACTAATAAATCCCTTGTCTACATAATTATAAGTAAAAATCAAATAAAACCCAGAATTTTATTTGTTCTATTCATTTTTAGGATTATTTATTTATTTTTATTGAGTTACTGAGATTTTCCTCGATGAACAATTGAAAATGGGAAGAATGCGAAATTGAAATTTCGTTTTTTTTTTCTTTTTTTATTTAATAATATGAATCAGATCCTGAAACTTGGTTTCAGGGATTGAAAATGAAATCACCACACTTGCATTTCCAGCTCAAAGGTTTGTAATTCGAGACATCGTCTCCTCTAGAATATTCCATGGCTTTCTCGGGCCTTTCTACTCTTCTTCTTCTTCTTCTTAATTCCTTCTGCAACTCTTGAGGAACAATGGGCACCTGAAATGCTTCGCAACGCCCACAGTCTCTGCACCTTTTCTCACACCTCGGAGGCCTCGAACCTATAAGTTTCCTCTTCATCGCCGGAGCTTCTTCTTCTTCTTCAGCCAAATCGCCGGCGCCGTCGTTGGTCGGAGCTGACTTTTCCATAGCTCTACCTGTGAATAATAACACGTCTTTTGAGTTTCTCAAAAGAGATATAAGATTCGATCAACTTGGTTTACCTTCTGCCATGGATGATCTTCCATGGTTGACGGTTGAAACCAGAAGAAAGAGCATGAAAATGATCAGATTTCTCGGCCGGGGATTTTGATTCTTCGAATTGCCCATGATTCTTTCGACTGAGGGGAAGCTTTTGCAGTTTGGGGGGATAGAGAGAAGATCGAGAACGGAATACTACAGTGTGAAGAAATGGCGGCAGATTATATGGCAGATTCTGAAAAAGTGAACTTGGAGACGAGTTTCAGAGATTGAATGCGAAACGATCGTCCCACTTTTTTATATCATTTCATGTACATTTCCTAATCAACGACTCTACGTGGAAGATGAGAGAGAAAGAGAGATAAAGAGAGAGAAAGGAGAGAGAGAGAGGCGTACTGTGTACAGGCTAGACTGAATCGTAGAGAGAGAGAAAGGAAAACAGCCTTTCAAACCTCGATGAAAGAGCCTCCATAAAAACCGAAGCAAATACAAAAACAAAGAAGGATAAGGTTAATTTTAGGTTTGAATAGACGAAAAAAGACTTAGATTTTAAAATAATCGTTTTAGAACTTTTTGGGACGTTTGAATTCTCAAAAAGTCTATACATTTACATATTTGTAGTCTTAAATTTAAGTCTTTTTTCATCTATTTAGACTAAAGTCAGGCTTAAATTTAAGTTTAAACTAAACAAAAGCACAATACAAAGCTAGAATTAATCACACCATGTATTATTTTGCATGGGTAAGACTGAAAAAAATCATTACTGTCGAGAATGGCCCAGGTGGGGTTGGGGAGAGCTCTGATTCTTCACTGTACGAAAACCCTAGCTAGCATCAATGGCGGAAAACCCATCTACGAAAACCCTAGATGATCAGATCAGAGTTGTAATTCCTTCCTTCTCCTGAAACGACCAAAGTTAAGATAACGTGTGTTGTGAACAGAAAAAGGAAGAACAAAACTCATCATTTTGGGATCATTTTAGGGATTATGTTAATTAAAAATAAATAAAAATCCAAGATAATCTTTTTAATGGCTTCACTCATTTTGTTCCCCTCGATTATGGGTTCGTCCCAGTCTGCAAATTTCTTGCTTTAATTGGTAACCTGGGAAACTCCATTTTCACACGCCAAGCTCTTGCTCTCAACCCGTGAGAGAACAGTTTAGAAGTCTGGGAGAGTTTTTCCGTCCGAGGACAGAGCTTCCATTGGAGGGAAAGTAATCTCTGCAACAGTTTGGGAAGCAATATCTCCAAAAAGAGTGCTTTGGTTTATTTACCCATTTTCATATTTCTTCCCTTGAAATGGCAAAAAAAGTGGGTCGAATTTAAAACCGCCGCTAAAGAACTGGTACTTGCCGCATTGATCTTCTCCACCGCCGTACTCCGGCAGTCCGGCTCGAAAAATATTGGCCCCCGGTCCGATGAGAAGAGCCTCCGTCACTGGAAATTCCAGTAGAGCTCTCGCTTTAGAGGACAATTCTAGGGGATAATTCCAATTTTATGCCGGTCTGGTCAATGTTTTAAACAAAAGAAAATATAAAAAAAAAGTATATATTTATTACATTTAAATTGAGTTTTGTGGGGTTGGATTTTATTGAATCCACACTGAAAAATGTTTGCAAAATTAAAATTTAATTTTATTATTACAAATTTTATATAACTTTGATATAATTACATAATTTATTATCTTTTTAGACTTTATTGAATTATATTATTTCAATTTATATTAATTTGTAAAAAAAAAAAAATTTAATGTGCAATACAACATTCATTTCGCGACATGAATTTTGTGGGTGATCGCTTAGTTAAAAATGATAACTTGATATTATGTTGATTTTAATATCCATGCGCCAGTGAAATGCATAATCTCATATCGCTTGAAAGAGTATAATTTGTGTTGTCTCTCCATACCCTGTAATTGCATTTTGAGACACACAAATGTTTAAAGTTAAATATACTCTTAATTACAACCTAAAAAGTATTAATAGACACACGTGTAACCCGAAACATGAACTTTCATAAATATGCTCTTAAACACATATAAATCACGTAAAATACATGTGCTTTCACATGTACAAGACGCCAAACTTTTCACTAATACTTGAACATGCTTAAAAGATATAATTATGTAATTAATTATATTACTATGATTTGATTTAATATATAATTTGATTTGAAATGCTAATTATTTCCTATTTCACGCTGTCCCCGAAACCCAATATTTGAGGCAGCAGTGAGGGTCTTACTCTAATTACTATCTATTATGATGCGTTTTTTACTAATCCTAATCATAGATCTGATTAGGATTCACCTAACTTACAATTAGGATCGGATAAACCGAACCGATCCATTAAGTTAACCATATGGTTTTGTGTGGGATCAGGTTAGTTCATTTTATGTGTTTTAAAAAATTGAGTCAAGTTACGTTGTTTATCAATGAACCAAAACCAAAAAGACCAACCCAAACCGATTTTTTTTGTCAAGTTGGAAGATTAATTATAGGTTGCAGGTCAATTTTGAGTTTCGACTCTCAAACTGCAAACCGATTGGGTCGGTTCCAATCAATCCAAAAAACCGACCCATGCGCAAAACACACATACGTTATTAAATAAAATTTCTCATTACTGTGTATGACACTACGTTTATAATCTTAATCATAGATCTGAGTAGGATTTGCCTAACTTATAGTGTGCGTATAAGTTGTTAAATAATTACAAATTATTCTATTAATTTGAGTAGAAACTGAGTACATCCAACTGTGCAGTTCTTTCGAATTGAACACTTATTGTCTTCATACATACAGAAACCAATAGTACTTTTCGAAAGACACGAAGCAGAAGCTGTTGAGAAGAAGAGAAGAAAACATGTCAATGGCTCAACTTTGTGAGGCATCAGGGACTGTCAAGAGAGAGATGATAATTATAGAGCAAACTATTGAGAGAAAATGATGGGTTCTTCTTTTCTGAGTGTACGCATAAGAGGGATAGAGATGATAATTAAAGAGAAAACAATTGAGAGAAAATGAGGCTCTTTTCTGAGTGTACTATATGGAAGAGTGGACATTGAGGGATAAAAAGATAAATAGCCTCTTTGTGTGGCTATGAAACAAGCTTGGATGACCTATGTTTCTTTTCTTTAACCTATCTTTATCATTACAACTCTGCCCTACTCTTTCAGTATTTTGATTCATTTTCCTGCAAATTTACCCTATGATTTGATCTGTCGTTCTCTGTTCCTGTCTTTGCTGTCCTTTTTCGTTTGTGGGTTCCTCGAATTCTTCGTGGAAATTCATGTATTTCTTCCTTAGATCTAGCTGGATATGATGCACCAAATTATGGGATTGTTCCTACTACATGCATGGTTTCATTATCTAGTTTTTGTCTTAATTAAAAAAAGGTTATAAATCTCCTCGATATTATGCAACTCTGGTCTTTATATTTACAGTAAAAATAACTATTTACACGGAAAAAAAAAGAATTGTAATTTTTCCGCAGGCTAATGCTAAATGAAGATATTTCATGGGTTATAAATATAAAAAAATGCATGGATGTGTTCTATTCTTAACACTCATTGTTCCCGTTTCAATCCGAGTTTTCTAAACTTGTGAGCCACGGCTTGGTCCAGAGATTTGATTTGGAACCCGATGGCATCTAGCTTTCAATTGTCAAACCTTGTGATTCATGGTTAGGTTCTGAGTTTGGTTTGGAACGAGATGGCATCTAGCCTTGTGAGTCACGGTTCAATCCCAATTGTCAAAACTTATGATTCAGGTTTGGTTTCGAGTTTTGGTTTGGAACGGGATGGCATCTAGCCTCGTGAGTCACGGTTCGATCCCGATTGTCAAGACTTGTGAGTCAACATTTGGTTCGGGTTTTTGGTTTGGAACAGGATGACATCTAGCCTTGGAACTTCATTAGGTCCGCAATTAAAGCTAAAAATAAGAAGAAAAAAAAAACTTTTTTCAAACGAGCGAAATTTCTAGGGTTAGCTTCAAGATGACCCAAACCAAAACCCTACCTCATCGCTCCGGCCAAAGAAACCTAGGGTTTCAAAAGTGAAAAACGCCCCACTCGCTTCTCATATACGTGCATCAAACGCCCCAATCACATCTTCTATTAATGCCTGGGCATCTTTCGCCTTCTTCGTCACACGACAGGTACTCTCCCGGGTTGCAACCACCGCGCTCAAGGAGCGTGCGATGCACGCGTTCCAACTCGAATCTACCTTATTTTTACCTAACACGTGTCGTTTTCCAATAGGATACTTTACCTTCACTTTCTCTCCCTCTTCAAACCTTAATTAACTGACTAAACTAAGTATGATTAGTATGTATGTATGGTATGGTATGGCATGGCATGAATGTATGTATGATGGTATGATTACATAGGGTTGGACATGGATGAGAGTTTAATACAAGAGAAACCTACTTTCAAGGGACAAAAAAGAAACACACTCATCCTCTCTTTCTCTCTCTACGTTGGAAGAGCTTTTCTCTCTCTACCTGTGATTTTTTTCATCCGGCTTCTCTCACTCTAATTCAGCTCTATCGGATTCGAATCCTCTTCCTCGCTTGGGGTAATCACCACTGTCTTCTCACGCTCTCTTTATCGGGACTCGGTTATGGCTTCCCTTCCAGAATAGGAATTTAGCTGGGACTCTCCGTCGCGATAGACCTTCGACTTCGTCGAACTAAGGTGTGCTTTTGGCCCTAATTGTTCTTTCTGGTTTCGGTTTGAGACTCGTTTATTTTTTTCTCGGCCATGGATGTGTGATTTTTTGGGTCAGTTTGAGCTTGCTTGTTCAAGTTTTTCAGCTCATTTCACTGTTTTTGAGCACGGTAAGTTGGTTCTTTATGGTGTCTTTTTAACCTTGCGTCGTTCGATCAGTGAATTCACTGAATTTCGCAGTATTTGATGTATTTTTTGCTGATTTGATGCTGTAAATGAGTTGCGGTTTACTGTTTATTTTTCGAGGATTTTAAAAAGCTTATAACCCTAGAAATGTTCGAGCAATTGGCTGTTTGATTTTTATTCTGATTAGGCACTATTGAATTATTTTTTATTTGGTTTTCGGGTTTATTTGGATCTTCAGTATCATCTTCTTGTTTTTTTTTCCTCGTGGAGGGTAGATCTCACATCCACCATAGAAACCCTAATTCACAACTTTGTGGAATATTAAAGTAGAATATAGTTTGGATCGTAAATTCTTTTTTCAATTCTTACTCCTTATTTATCTCACCTCAGTAAGCATTTCATTTGTGTTCAATCTTAATCTCAATTAGGGTTTACTAGAAGCAAGTATTCTTAAAAGTTGTTATTTTATGTGATATTATGCTACATACCGAGTTGTAAATAGTTTCTTACGCTCACCTCACCTAAGTGAATATTAATTCAAGCAGGTATCGGTGAAGAAGTATTGACTCATTATTTTTCCAGTAGTATCTTTTCGTTATACCAAACGCATTCAAACTATATTATAATTAAGAATAAATAGTCACTGATATCTTTTCGTTTACCCATGGATGACAGTGCTTGTACCATGCAGAATATGGAGATGGACGGGAATTGTCAAAAGACTGATGCAAATATTCTTTCAAGGTCTTCTGAACCGTTTATTCAAATTGACTCAATTACCATAGATTTGATCAGTTCTGATGATAAAATTGACTGCGGTAAATGTGAACATTTCTCAATTCGGTAAGCTTTTGTTTTGGTTATTCAGCCGTTGCCTATTGCTTAATTTTGAAATCTTATTGTCATCTTCATAGAACAGCAGTTAAGCCCTTTTTTTCAACAGACTATTATGGTTATGTATATATTTTGCAACATAACCAGTTACTAATAGTTTTGAAAATATGTTATTAAGGGAAACATTAGATATTATTATTACTACTAGTTCTAAAATTTCTGACAGTATGTTGAGACTAATGCGCCAAAAGTTTTCATTATATCAGTAAATAGAGGATTTGATTTCAGATTCATTAAGTGCTTCGTTATCAGTTTTAATTATGTTTCAGTCAATTTGTTTCCGAAACGCGTGAAAAGGATTGGAAGATGTGTTGGCCATTTCCTTTAGATGGTGACCAAGATTCTCGAGACCAAAAATCCTTTCTCCCACCTTTAGAGATTCCAAATTTCAGTTGGTGGCGTTGTCCAAATTGTCAACATGAGATTTCTTCTAAAGGTTCTGCAACATTCAATTGAATGTCCTTGTCTTGTCTATACAATGTTACATCTTCTGATGCATACTCCTATGGCTTAGAATTTCATCCAGTTTCAAAGCTAGGGACAATGGAGAAAAGATCAATCGATATGTGTAATTCTACATCTCTGAATGAATACCACAACCCTTCTTCATATGCTGGTGTTCAAGGAAAGAAGGCTGAAGTTGGAGGTAGTATATCACACATATTTTTTTTGGTTTTTTTTCATATATTTCTTAGTTTCTGATGATTGGGAATCTGAATGATCAAAAATGTGATTGGCTCAGGAGACGATGGGAACATGGAAATGCATAGGATTTCAAGTTTAGCCCCGAAAAATATAACAAATGTGGCGCTTGAACGATGCATTAATAATTGTGGTATTTTGTTGTTGACTAATCATTTGGTATTTAACAAGTTTTTTAGAATAGCATTTACGTATAAATATTTTTCTATTTCTTTGTAGCACCTAAACCAAAAAGCAATGGTTCAAGAGAATCTTGTCAATCAGACCATGGAAGTCGTAAAGTTGGAGCGGTAGAACTCGGTGTTGCAAATCTTAAAGGGAATGGAAAAAATCACGTTGGAAGCTATCAGATTGGAAAGAACATTTCTACAGATGATGAATGCAGATTATTGTGCAAGGCATCAGATATTTGTAGAGTTGTAAACAAGGATTTTAATAGCACCGTTATGGATCGATCAAAGAGTGATCCATCCATCGAAGCCAACAAAAGACCTGTTTCAGAATCCGAATTACCTGAAATTTTGGTTGGAAATAATATTCCCGATGGTCATTTAAATAAGAGTGGATCTCTTCGTAGAAGAAGTCGTAAACTTCGTCTACTGACGGAATTGCTGGGTGAGAATAAAAGCGTGCAAAAGAAACAAGTAGTAATGACAAATTCTGCATTCAATGGGACTCTTGATGTATCTACAATGACAGATACTATCTATGCTCCTCACCCTCAGGTTATTGTCAGAGGAAGTAATGGTGAAGGACCTTGTCAGAGCAAGAAAAGGACCTTAATCCAGGATGAAGAGTGGAGACCTCATGTGATTTCCTCTCCAAATGAAAATAAATCCGTTAAGGCACTAAAGAAAGATGTGAAAACAAATGAGTTTAGAATTGGCTATAAACCTGAAAATCCCTTCAGTCGAACAGGTTTAAAAACAATGAAAAGCCGTTTCAGCAAAAGTAGGTTAAACAGAGACCATATACCAGACATGAAGAAATACAAAAAACCAAAAGCTCTTAATACTGGCCTTTCTTCTATGCAGCCCAGAGAAAGTGTTGTGCAAGAAATTCGGGAGAAACAAGCGTCAGTATGCAGTTGGATGGACTCATTTCCTTTTACAAGTGAAAGAATTGAGTCAAAATCTAGTTTGTGTTCAAAGAATGGGAACATGCAATTAGAAGAAGTGGTGGGGACCCCATTTTTTTGGGACGATGACTTGCTTAGGCCGGGCTCAACTGCAAGGGGGGATGTGGAAACAATGAGAAATCAATCTGTATCTAAGCCTTTTCAATCGAAAAAAGATGAATTTAGCAATAGAGGATTGCATCTTTCTCCTAATAAATTCATGGCTTCACAAAGATTGGACACAAATTGTGTTCCTCAAGGAGAAAACAAACTACCTTCCTTTCGACCTCGTCAAGGAGGCACCTCAAAATTAAGTCAAATTTTTAGGATTGAAAATGAGAACAAGACACCATTAGATTTAACTTCTTGTTTTATATCTTCGAATGGTCTAGTCACACAAGGGGCGCAAAGTGAACTCAATAAAAAAGTGAGGACATATGGTATACCGTTTCCAATCGAGAGACAACAATTAACTCCTCAATGTGAAGATAGCGTGTGTTCTCATTTGCAGCGAATGGTAAGTTTTTATCTTATAGATCTTCAAAAGAATGATTCTTATACTATAATATGTTTTGGACAAAGAGTTTAGGGATACAATTATGTTCTTATAATCTACAATAATACAATATTTTTTAAAATTAGATGGTGTGAAAAAGTTATATATTTAAAGAAGAGTAATGTTGATTTTATTTTCTTATTATGCACGTTGACGTGTCGAGTTATGATTGAGTGCAGTAAATATAACAAATAATTATTTTGACTATAATACATTCAATACACTTGAATAAATCATTCACAACTCAATACGCAGCATGAACAATAAGAAAATATGTTAAAAAGAGAAAACTAGCATTACCTTTTAAAGAATTGGATTTGATTTAGCTTAAAAAATGTATAGACTATTGAAAATTGATTTTGGTGTTTGAGTTGAAGCTGATATCTAGTTACCTACTGAAATGCTTAAATATTTCCGTGTCTTCCTGTTACTTCATCGCCTACGTTGATTCCATGTTTCTTTGAAATATATACATGAATCGTTTCTGGATTGTAACTAGAACCTATCTTTTCTGAATCCATCAAGCTAATATATAGTTACCTGCTGAAATGCTTAAGTTCTAGCACTTGTATGCGTAATGGAATTTAAAGTAGCAAGACTAATTGTCTTGAAATCTATTTACCTTCCATATGTTGGACATATTATTATGATAATGTAAGTAAAATTTGGTCGTTTTGTGTTTTTCTACTCACACGATTTCCCATACAAGCATACGTGATGCAAATATTATTACGGTATTTTAACATTATTAGTTATATAACTATATGGATAGTTTAGATATTATCTTTAGGGCTGTTTTCTTATAAATAGTGGCATTAGTGGATNCCCCCTTTTGAAGAGTGTACTCTCTTCGTGCTGCCACACATAGTCGCTAGAGCGACTTTCTGCCATCCCGTGGAGTTGAGAACGTTTTGTGCTCAACAATATGTTTTCCCGAACGACTAGTCTTGATCCTCATATGATGTTTTTTTTTCTGGTTTAACTTTGTCTTCATTGTTCAGTAGATAACAGTTTTTTTAAGTTTCTTAATTATTGCGTGAATTTATGATGCTTGTTTGGCAGGCTATTGCTGATCCAAGTAGCATGAAAAATACAGAAGATCGGGAATGTCTGGGAGTAAAAAAGAAACAGAAGGATAAAAGAGTGGACCATGCATGTGAAAAAGGAACTACAGATGACATTCCAATGGAAATTGTTGAGCTCATGGCCAAGAATCAGTTTGAAAGGGAACTTTATGATGCTGAGGATAAAAAACACATGCTAGAGATAAAGAATAATCGTACAATGAAGGCTCCAATGGCTTACTATGGTAACTCATTTAGTAACGAGAGTTCGAGATTTTTACTTATGCAAGAGAATCAAAAACCAAAATCTCAAGCTCGGAACAAAAATAATGGCGAGGTTGTGGGACCAAAACAACAAAGTCCACGTATTTCTGGATGTCATTTCAACCGAAATCATCTGCAACATATCCAATCCTTAGACGGCTATGGTGGACCTATTCTGTCCCAAATGGAAACTTCTAGAGAAATCCGATATTCAGCTGTTGGCTCGAGTAAAATGGGAAAATATTGGGAGAAAGCGGCGGACCCGAGGTCCGCCTTTTCAAGAGTGCATGCATTTGAAGGTTGTAACGAACACCTTTTGGTTTCATTACAGAACGAAGAACGATCTGGCATGTGTTCACAAATGATGTTGAATCCATCTTATCAAAAGGATTTCGAGAAGTCTAGAAACGCAGATATGTCAAATGGTCTTAATTCAATGGATAAGACCAATTTCAGTGCTTACAATTTGCAAGCTATAAATGCATCTAATGGAGTTGAGATTCATCAAAAGCCAATGAATTCATTGGATTTATGTTCAAATGAAACCATACCAGCAATGCATTTGCTAAGCCTAATGGATGCAGGAACGTCAAAGTTTCCAAAAAAGTCAACCTTTTCTCTCAAACCAAAACCGGATGAGTTCTCTCGATTCGCTAGCGTGTCCGATAAAATGACCGATAATGTACGATTTCCATTACCTGACTATTACAGCAGAACTCACCTGTCAGAGAAATCTGTTGACCCTTTACCTGTCAGAAATTCTAACTTTTCGGATATATTTAGCGCGAGATCAACGAAGAAAGGGACCACAAAAAGGTCGGTTTTATCCCCCTCATGGAAGAGTAGTCAAAAATCACAAAAGGGCTTAGTTACAAGTGATGGCATGGGCAATACTAATGATGGAGCACCCGGGTTCTTTCATCCAGCTGATTCACCATTTAGAAGGGTGGAAAATAATTGTTCTAATGCAATGTTAACGGCTTTGAAGAGACCTATCGATACCGGTGTCTGCACGTTTAATAAAAATCCATCTGATTTTAGCTTACCAGAAGCAGGAAATATATACACGATCGGACCCGATGACCTGAAATTCACTCAAAATATATCGAGTCCAATCCAGTCTTGCTCCATTGTATCAGAGGGACACAAAAAAAGGAGGAATGCAAAGCATAATCTGGAAAACGAATATGCAGCCCATCTGAATCCTTCGTATTATGTATGTAATCCATTCGTTCTTAAAATCAAAACTGGTCGATAGAATACGAATATTCTAATCTCATAAGCCGTTTTTTTTACCATTATTTTGCTTCTGTTGATGGGTTTCAATTTGTTTTTTTTTTTCAGCTCAAGAAATCCTAAACAGCTTGCTCAGATGCTTCTTGAACATCAGTGTATATCTTGGAGGAACTAATAGCAAGCAGTCGTCAATGGCAGCCAAGATTTATAACTAAATAACTCTACATGCCTAGGAAGAAAAAGAAAGCAGTACAGAGCTAGCAGAATACTTGGAAGAACTGTATTTAGAGGCTGATTTTGTTGTCTTGTTTATTATGCTCTGGAATTGGAATCTGTTTAGGGCTGAATTATACAGTCTAGGAAGATATACTTATATTGATTATACTTATATTAATAAAAAAAAAGTATTGTGTGGTATAATTCTGTTGTGGAGATCATATGTTTGCTGTGGTTTTAGAGAACAGAAGCCTTCTTGGGTTGCATTTGCAGGACTTAAAATTGAACCCGACCTAGAAATGCGATTCTGACTGTCAGAATTCCGTTTCCATGACAAAAAAACCGGTTCAGGGAAACTTCAAACCCAGACTTATTTACAGTATCTAATACCTCGTACGAGATAAAACCAACTTCACAAAAATCAATAAATACTATTTTAAGTTTATTTATAAACATGAATTTTTACCACTAATAAATAACGATAATAGATTCAAAAGAACAAACTTGTCCTAAAATTTATTAAATAATTAGTCTAGATTTATCTTATTGTCATACTCTCTTATTATATTTTTTGACCTATCGATGTGTAATTAGAACAATTTAAAATATAAATAATTTTTTATATTTTTATAAATATTGACATAAATAATTTAAATTTAATTATTTCTTCGTAAATCTTGTATTTGATTAGTTAACCGACCGATCTGATGAGTTTGTTTTAGTAAAATTAAATATAAATTCAATTTGATTTATATTCGATCTATTTTAAATTTAACTAACATTTAAAATAATTTTAGTTTGAGTTTATATTAATTTTTTAATTTTAAATTAATCTAATTTAAATAATTAATTTAGATCGATTTGGTTGCCACCTGATACGAGGTACAAGAGCTAGGACTCTCTACTTATCTACGATTTACCTCGGCAATTAACGGCACTATGAATAACGTACGAATTTCACGTTTTTGTATTTCAAGGATGATGCACCCTCCCTTGTCTTAATCTGGGTGTTTTTGAGCGGAGCAAGAGAATGTGCTTCTAATGGAAAGTGGGTTGTTTTTTCGAATACCCATGTACCAACCTTCCATTTCATCATCGTCTCCTTATAGCCCTGGAGAAGTAAAAAAAAAAGGGGGTCTATTTGGCCTGTCTGGGAAAAGCACTCTGGTATTTTCTCTGTTCTTCAGGTGTTTGTTGAACATGGCGACTCAATCTCTGTTTGGAAGGTGACCCTTTTTGCCAATTTCCATCCGAGTCACAGATTTTGCTGTTTCTGGTATTGAATTTGAAGTGGGATTTTGAGCATATTCTCTGTGGATGCTTGAATTTCTTTTATTTAGCCTTTTAGATTGTGAATAGAGCTTTTTTTTTGTCGATTAGGGATCAGAATCTCATTTTTAAGTCACGGATTTTTTTAACATTATCTGGAGCAAAACATTGAGTTTGGATCTGGCTTAAGTTGAAGATATAGTAATGGTTTGGGTTATATGAAGCTCCAAAACTATGCAGATGTATGCTTTTTTTATTTGTGAACCATCGTGTTCTAAGCTTCTTACTGGTATTTAGCTCAGCTTAGTTGATTTTGACCTTCAATGGCTTCTTTTAGAAGAACTTTGTCTCCAGTTCCTCGTCCTGGAGCTTCAATCAATGGAGATTTGAGTTTTGGGGACACTCCATTATCTAAATCATCACCTTCTCCTCTATCCAAATCATCATCTTTTACACAAAATCATTCCCTTTCAAGTGGATTATCTTCTATGCTTACTTCATTGGACACACGAGCACTTTTTGGTCATGTTTTGCTCTCGATGCCATCTAGGTTCCTGGAGAAGGCTAAACCAAAAGGACAGCTATGGAGAAGGATGCTTTTTCATTTCTTGATTTTGTTTACAATCGGTGTCTTAATCGGGTTCGCCCCTTTTGGTTCGACCGGTTTTTCGATGAATTTCATGTCGAAGAGTCAAATTTTCCATTTTGAGGAGATATCATTGGTTGAAAACTTCACGTTTCGTGAAAATATTACACGAAAGTTGGTCCACTTGGAGGATGAAAATTTGGCAGCTAATGCTACTATGGGAGTGAATCAGTCGATTGTTCAAGATCCAAATCTCGAGTTTGAAAAACTGTTGATTGTCGTAACTCCAACATCGGCTCATCCTTTTCAAGCTTATTATCTTAATCGTTTGGCACATATGATAAAACTTGTCGGGCCTCCAATATTGTGGATCGTTGTTGAAATGAACGCGCAATCTGACGAGACAGTCAGTATCTTGAGGAAAAGTGGAGTTATTTATCGGCATCTTTTTTGCAGTGAAAATCTTACTGGTGTCGGGGATGAGAAAATTCATCAAAGAAACGTTGCATTGTCGCATATCGAAATTCACCGCTTAGACGGCATTGTTTACTTTGCAGACGAGAGTAACATTTACTCGGTTGATCTTCTCGAGCATATAAGGCATATCAGGTATTTTTAGTTTTTCTTTTTACACTTATTTATTTTTCATGCATAAAAGTGTTTTCCATATCGTTTCAATATGTCGATAATTAGTCCATCGAGATTCGCCTTTTTCTTTGCTATTTTTTGATATCTTATTAATGCAGTCTGTGTTCGTTGCTCGGTTTTGCTATCATGTTTTATGGAAGAGCATGAAATCGCATAATAGATAAACTTTTTATTGGTTAATTATTCTCATCTTTTCATTCATGCTTCTCTCTGAGCAAATGTTTTGATCATTCATCAGTAATTATCAGACATAGATCTCATTTCATTCCACATTGTTTCAATATGTCGTTAGTTATTCCGTCGAGATTTTTCATTTTCTTCGCTATTATTGATATCTTACTGATACAATCTGAGTTCTTTGCTCGGTTTTGATCATCATGTTTTATGGAAGAGCGTGAAATCACGTAATGCGAAAAAATTTACTTTCTTAACATACTCTCTTATTGTGTCTTCTGATGTCTTGAGCTGTGATTGACATATAAATATTATAAATAATTATTTTAACTGCAACACATTGAATACACTTTAACTAAATCAATTACAGCTCGACACGTCACCAATTATAATAAAAATGTATGTTAAGAATGTAAACCTAACATCACTCATCATATAATATATAGACTTTTCATTGATTACTTATTCTCATCTTTTCATTTATGCTTCTCACCAAGCAAATATTTTGATCATTTATCGGTAATTATCAAAACATAGATGTCATTTCATTCCATGCACATGGTTTTCATGGTATTATTTTCAACTTCAAGGCGATTTGGAACATGGACAGTGGCGAAACTGAGTGAAAATAGTGACAAAACTATAATAGAGGGGCCTATCTGTAATGGGACACGGGTAATAGGGTGGAAAATCGATGATCCGAGAATAAAATTCCGCAGATTCCACGTTGAAATGTCGGGATTTGCTTTTAACAGTACGATACTCTGGGATCCGAAGAGGTGGCACAGACCGACCATTGAACCTATTCGGCAACTTGACTCGATCGATGATGGGTTCGAAGTAAGTCTCTTATCTCGATATTTTTCTAGTTTTGATAGTTATAATGGCATGGCCTAACAGTTTTGATTTTATTGCCAGGTAAGTAAATTTATTGAACAAATTGTAGAGGATGAAAGTCAGATGGAAGGTCTACCGCTTCATTGTTCGGAAATCCTGGTTTGGATTCTTGATCTCGAGCCGTCCAATCTGATCTATCCGAAGAAATGGATCATGACCATTTAATTGAGATGAAATATCTTTGGTTTCGTAAGATCAGATTCCGGGTTTCGGATCCGTTTCGATGGCCGGTCCGTTTATGGTGTTTCGATTTTGATGGTAGAGTTGTCTTCATTGGTTAGAAATGTAATTGCTTGGAAAAAGAACTCATTTTGCACTTGCTTTCTATTGATTTCTTCAAGGTTTTAGCTTATATGTTCTTCTTTTGGACTAATCTAAAGAAAATATAGAGTAATTTCAGATTCTGTCTCAATCTGCTTTTTCAAATTTGATTTCGTTTACCTTGTTCTTGATCAAAATCTTTGTTGATACGAAAAATTTCTGTGATTTTCTGTTTCTGTTTGCCACAATTCTTACAAGTTGTTGGAAAAATGATCGAAGATGATGATGGGTCGTTGCTCAGCTGGCTCTCGATCTTGGCACGAGCTGTGCATGTCTATTGTAGCAACTAGCAAGTCGTCGATCGAGCTTGAATTTCTTCAATCGGGCAGGGATAAATTTGGTTGAATTCCAGATCAATGCAGAGATTTCATCTTGGTTCATGCCGATTTTCGCAATCGTCTTGATGAACTAAGATTATAATAATATTGGGGAATTCTTTCTGTCAAATGTAGTTCCTTTTCCTTTCGGTTTGGAATATGCCGATCCCTGCATCAGTTCTTCGGTTTTCAAATGTATGCTTTAAGCAGTTTCAGAGTTCAATTTGATGAAATTTAACGAATGAGTGCAGCAGACTCCATTTCCGTTCCTCCATTGAAGCTTTCCGATTCTTTCTCAACAATTGAAATCCGAGTCCCAAATTGCGGACATGATTCCCAATTTTGACCTAATTCTACTTGCATTCCTCCATGGTTCTTTCATAGCTTTTCTTCTTCTTCTCGTCGTCTTTCTCGTTTTGATCGGCCTCTTATTAGCTTCCTCCATCGCTTTCTTCACCATTGCTGTAAATGATTTGTTCTCCGTTTTCGTCCTCTCCTCTGAATATTCTCGAGAACCGATCGCATGCGTTCATCAGGGATTTGTTCTGATAATCATCGCAATCGCTCATTACGTAGTTGAAATCTTTTTGGCTGCGAAACGATTCTACGAACTGAAGATTTCGAAGTTCATACTAAGAATTCTTACAGTTCTGGGAGCTTCGAAGATCTCTCCGCATCCGCGATTCTAGATTGGCTTCGCTCGATCGGAGAAACCGATACCAGTTCCAGTGTTTCTGTTAATTTGGAATGGATTGAAGAAAGAGATTTTCTCGAGAAATTATTATTAGTTTACTGATTTATTTTCTCATTTCTTTAATTTTTATTTATTTATTTTCTTATTTTAATTTTTTAATATATATATCTGTATATATATCTGCGTGTTGAAAGAGCGAACGTAGAGTTGCCGTATATCACCGTCGCATACGGTTGTGTTGTCGGCGCCGGTTTGCTTCTGTGCAAAGTTGACGGATTCTCGCCGGAAAAACGATAAATTGGAGGCGCAGGAGCATGCATATAGCCGGAAACTGAAGAACTCAATTTCCTACTATTGAAATGGAAGCCAAGTTAAGATTTGAGTCCGTTCATTTCTCTCCATTACTTTTACGATTCCGATATCCGATATCTGGTTCTCCTTTCTTGCTTCCTCTGTCTTCCAAATCCGCTTCGTTTGGTAGTCTGAGGAGTGGTCCTCTTAAGCTATGCCGTCGGAAAGGCTCAGTTGCGCCTTTGATGGTTTCCGCCTCTTATTCCAACGGTGATTCCTCTGCGTCTTCAATCGTTGAAACGGATGAAGCTGGTCCTGGATCTTCGATTTCCCCAGTATACAAGCCTACGCCTCCCGATCGAGAGCTCCGGACCCCTCATAGCGGGTAAAAAATCTTAGTTTCAGCTCAAATGATACTTTTTATTCCATGGACTTTTGTTTCTTCTACTCTTTCTTGGTATGGAAACGGATGATAGAAGTTGTTCCCATAATCATATTTGTTTAGACATTGTGAGTATCTGTATTTCTGAATGCATGCAGTTTTTATCTACATTTGCCCTTTTTATCAGTATCGTACAGTCTTAGTCTGACGAGGTTGCCAGGTTTTGTTTTTGAGTTTCTTCCAATTAATGTAATATGCGAATTGACAAAGTGAATGATCTGCTTACAGAAATTGTTCCATTATAATGCATGTCTAAAAATCAGCTTCTAGTTTCCTGACTAGGTTATTAGTTAACATCTTTCTTTCAAGTCTACAATTATTTCGAAGCAGATATCACTTTGATGGAAGTCCTCGCAAATTCTTTGAGGGATGGTACTTTAAGGTCTCAATTCCACAAATAAGGCAGAATTTCTGCTTTATGTATTCCGTAGAGAATCCATCATTTCCGAAAAAGTTATCAGGATTGGAAGTCGCACAGCATGGACCTAGATATACAGGAGTCGGTGCTCAAATTCTTGGTGCTGACGATAAGTACATATGCCAATATTCAGAAGAAAGTCAGTCTTTTTGGGGAAGTAAGATTTTTTTCTTGTTCTTTGCAATTCATTGATGGAGCTTTTGTGGGATGAAATCATAAATTTCTTAAAATCCATGTCTTCCTTGTTATGACCTGTAGCGTTAGAACTCTGAATACATTTACATGTCAAATGTTGTGCAACTGGAAGTTTTACTTGGGCACTTTTGCTCAATTACAGTAATATGTGCTGTTGTTCTTAGCTTTGAGTTTTACTGTGACACAAAAACTGATCAGCCGAAGATGAAATTTTGATTTGACACTCCACCAAACTAACTATTTTTTTTTTATTTTGACATTAATGATCCTTTTCTTAATGCTTAGGCAGGCACGAATTAATTTTGGGGAATACTTTTTTGGCTGAAAAAGAGTTTAAACCTCCAAACAAGGAAGTGCCTCCTCAGGTTTATTTAGCTGCTTTATATCCAGTTATACCTTAGCATCACTATGGTATTTGATTGCTGCTTCAATATTTTTCTCCCTTTAGCAATTTTACTTTCCAAATATTCACGTTTAAAGTTCTTCATAGGTTTGATTACTTAGGGTATGTATGTTCTTTGATTATTTTGTAGTTAAGGAAAAATAACCATTTTATATAAACCTTTGCATGAACTATTTTACTTAGGAATTCAATAAGAGGGTGGCGGAAGGTTTTCAGGTTAGTCCTCTTTGGCATCAGGGTTTTATTCGTGATGATGGCAGGTACTACTTTCCCTTAATCATCATTCTAATCTTATCTTTATATCCTTTTTCTTTCCTATATGAAAAATTAAGCCAACTAATACACTTCTTTGCTGCACGTGGATGGAATTTTCTCTCAATGACAGATCAGATTATGTGAGAACTGTGAAAACTGCTCGTTGGGAATACAGTACCCGCCCTGTTTATGGATGGGGTAATGTTGGGTCTAAACAGAAGTCCACAGCAGGCTGGCTAGCAGCTTTTCCTGTATTTGAACCCCATTGGCAAATATGCATGGCAGGAGGATTGTCAACAGGCATATTTCTATTTTTCCCCTTTAACTTTTCACTTCTACATAATTTCTTTGGCTGTTGTTTTCTTTTATGATTTCCCATATCTCTACAAGATCTGCGATTGTTTGGAGCTATAATTGATCTTGTTTAGAGTTATGTTTTCAATGGTGAATTTTTTCTTGAATAGAGGACTTGGATGTCCAGGAGCATTATCGGATTTTTACACTACATTCTAATTTCAGGTTGGATTGAGTGGGATGGTGAAAGGTTTGAGTTTCAAAATGCCCCTTCTTATTCTGAAAAGAATTGGGGTGGAGGATTTCCTCGAAAATGGTTTTGGGTAAATGTTTATTGTCCCTTCTTCGTGAAATTTTAATTGCTCTTTTCCAGATTTTTCAGTGTTATTCTGTCTTCATAGTTTTTCACCAGGATTATAATTTTTTTGCTGACATAGAAAGAACAAAATTCAGTTCTTATTGATACTTACTGGCTCTTATGGTCTTTCTCCTTCAATTACTATGCACAGGATCACGATGTAAAAATACTTTGATCTGTATATCTGTGGAGAATCTATGAGACTCTGAAGTAAATTTCTACTGAGAGATCCAATATTAAAGTCAAATGAGATAATATTAAAGTTATCAGTTTTGTTAACAGTTTGGTTTTAGAAGCTGAAATTTTGTCTTCTTAATTTGTTTTTGGCACGCCGCAGGTTCAATGCAACGTTTTTGAAGGTGCAAAAGGTGAGGTTGCCCTGACTGCGGCTGGAGGGTTGAGGCAACTACCTGTATTGACGGAGACTTATGAAACAGCTGCATTGGTAGTATCATCTTGTCCTTAAAGATGAACGTTTTCACCTAAAACTATTTTTTGAGAGAAGTATTTTCTAGAAAATATCAAAGTAACATTATCTTTAAGGAAACAGAAGAACCGTCTTTTTTATGTTTAAAATTAAAAGAGGCATAAACAAGGTATAGGCATACTTTGATTCATACTTTCATTTGAAAAATGAGTTCAAAGCTAGTAGTACTTTGAGGGAATCAACTGGCAACCGCTGCTTTTATTGGTTTCTCATTTACGCTGCTATTTTTGACTAGTGCAGATAGGAGTTCATTATGATGGAATCTTCTATGAATTTGTGCCATGGAATGGAGTTGTGAGTTGGGAAGTTACTCCTTGGGGATACTGGTATATGACTGCTGAGAATGGCAATCACAAGGTATTTTCTATTTTAATCCTAACTGAATCCTACTTGAAGCTACCTTACCAATTACCATTCACTTCGGCTAACCATTTTCTAACGTTAATAAATAGAATCAACAGATTGTGATGATTATAATGGACATAAAACTCCATTAGAGAAAATTCGAGATAATAAGAATCTCACAGTAGCAAATGTAAAATCCGATATCATATTTTCTATCCTACTTGATTACAGGGTCAGACATCCATATTATACCTAAATTATAAACATGCTATTACAACCCTCTCCCCTCCTCACTTTACTCGAAGGCGCTTTCTCGGACATTTGGGCCTCTTCCCTTTTTCCCCGGTTAGCTCATTCCTTCAGTCAAAACCTTCTGGGCGGGAGGAATCGTGACAGATTAGTGGGTCACAGCTCGGCTACAGGATTCGCTCCCCAATAATTTTACCATGGAGAAATTCGAACCCTGCACTTGTACTTTCACCAGGAAAAAAGGAAAGAGGTCCAAAAGCATGAGTAAAGTGCGGTGTGAGAGGGTCGTAACACATGCTTTATATGATTAACATCGTTTCTGACACATACACAAGGTGTATGGAATATTCTCTAACACGGACGAGCTCTTGAAAACACAGGCAAGAGCTCAGACTCCTATTCCTAATGCTGAATACCATTCTGCTTCACCTCCCCTGTATTATTCTCCTGTTTATAACTCCCTACCTCCTATCATTTGTTTGGTAATGAATTCATCTGCAAAATAACAAACTTTGCATTACTAATAAATAATAATGCCAACTCAGTGAAGCCAAGAAACCCAAACTGGCCTTTTCCTATTTTAGTATCAATAAAATATTGATCAGTTTTGTTGCGTCCGGGTCTCACTTTCAAACACAATGGAGTTTGTCTAGGTTGAATTAGAAGCAACGACCGATGATCCAGGTACAACACTCCGTGCTCCAACAACCGAATCTGGATTCTCTCAAGCATGTAAAGATACTTGTTTTGGTGTTCTGAAGTTGAAAGTATGGGAAAGAAGATACGACGGCAGCAACGGAAAGGTACGATATGCAGCTCTATAATCTCCTTATCTATCCACTTCATTTTGATTTGGTCTAAGAATCGTTTACACAACTACAGGCTGAATATGAAAATCAAGATATTGAATTTAAATCCTTAAAAAAACGAATAGAAAATCAAAGTGACTCGTATTTTTATACGCAGAAAATATTGGACGTGACCAGTAACATGGCGGCACTAGAGGTTGGGGGAGGGCCATGGTTCACATCTTGGAAGGGAAAGACTCCCGTCAACGAAGTCCTCACCCGTGCCCTTACCCTACCGGTCGACCCGGAAGGGATTCTCAACATGGTTCCTCCGCCCTTCAAACCCCCTGGTTTGTAGTTATTTTACTCGTTTTTTTGGGTTCTTACAAGTATAGTGGTTAGTATGTTACAAAAAGTAAGTATCCATCAAATACATTTGAGGAAAATGGTTTATTTAAAATAGCAATGTTACAATTTATACATTTCTTGCCTTATATCCATAATCTAATTATTAATATATGAGATATAGGATGAAAATAGACCTTTATTGATAGGGTAATACTAAATTTACGTTCTTAGCATATCATCTTAACTTATTTTATGATGTGTCGAGTTTTAATTAGTACAATAAATATTATAAATAATTATTTTAATAAAAATGCATTAAAAATAATTTAATTTAATCAATCAAAATTCGTCACGTCAAAATGTAATTAAAAAAAATATGTTAAAAATATAAATTTAGTATTACTCTTATTGATAATATAAGGGTTTAATTTCTTGATAGAAATTAGACTAGAGACTTGTAATAAAAACGCCCCATATTAACATGTCTTGATAGCACAAAATGCGTTCGAATGGGCCGAATCAATTTATATATTCGAAACTCATGCAATTCTTTTTAGCTTTTACCCTCAAAATTTTATCATGCTTCATTGAGTGGAGAACATCATTACCTAAACGACGACGTGCAATGATCACTGCCACCTTTTATCTAATAAATAATTGACCGACTTTACAGCATAAACATTAAAATAATCTAATAAAATTAAATAATAAATATACTTTCATGGGATCCTGACCGTCCATTTCGTGATTGTTCTGTTGAGTAACTTCGAGAGCGGCCTTGATAAGCTTTAGCAGAAAACTGTTGGGAGAGAGGGAAAGAGTTTCAGAGAGAGATTCCTCAGTGAAGGAATCCTTCTTTTATTAGAAAACGATAGTTCAGAAATCGACGAATGAGCTTGCTTGTGAAGCTTTAGCAGCGGTGGAGAGACTGTAGGGTGTGGATAACTGAGCCAGGATGCATGATTGATGATATTCACAGAAGAAAAAAAATACGTATTTTTTATTTTATAATCTGTATTCATACCCAAGTTGTTCTTCCCAGTATTTTCTTCGAAATTCGTAGCAGTAAATGAATCTCTCCACTTGAATTATGGACCCATCTACAGATAACCCTATTTTTTCTGAAATTTGACTTTGAATTTGTGTGATCTTTCTGTAGAAAAAACAGCAGAAACTCGAGTTATATATATATTCTTAATGAACCTTGTCCGGTGCTCATCAATGGCGTCTTCCATTTGAACGCTCAGACGGCTGTATTTTTTTACAGTATTTTAGCCAAATAATTGAAGTCCATTCATTTGCTTAACTGATAAGAACAAACCCATCTCTATCTGAATTCTGTATATATATCTCCACCATTAGAGACCAAAGAGAGAGAAACTTGCAGTCTCTTATCTGTTGCAGAGGATTTCTTTAGAGAAGATAGACATGGCGAAAATAGCCCTCGGCAATACTAGAGAAGCAACTCAGCCTGACTGTATTAAAGCCCTCTTCGTTGAATTTATCACCACCTTTTTCTTCATCTTCGCCGGAGTTGGAACGGCCATGGCCGCCGGTACATCTTTCCGGCCGATACCTTTTGACAATCTTTTTACAGAAACAAAATTGATTTCAGCAAAACTAAATTGATTTCTCTTTCGTTGAGCAGATAAGCTCGGAGCACCCCCACTCCTGGGGCTGTTTGCAGTGGCCATAGCCCACGCGCTCGTGGTGGCCGTAATGATCTCCGGCGGCCATATTTCCGGCGGGCATCTGAATCCGGCCGTCACTCTCGGCCTACTCGTCGGCGGCCATATAACTTTCTTCAGATCCGTTCTCTACTGGATTGATCAGTTGCTAGCATCTGCCGCAGCTTGCTATCTCCTTTCTTATCTCACCGGAGGACTGGTTAGCCATAATAATCAAACCTTTTTTCCACCGTAAAAAAAATTAATCTGACTGGACACCTTTAGATTTCACTAAACTTTTTAAACAAATTCTTGTAACAATTAATACATCAACTTTCAAAATTTGTTCATAAATGTAAATTTATCGACCTTTGATCACTCACTAATCCTACTTAATCCTAATCTCTCTTTGTCAATGGAACGATAATCACAACAACCCAAATGTTCAGACACAAGAACATAATCAAAGATATATGCCGAAAATAAAGTAAAATAATAATTTTTTTTCAGACAACTCCGATCCATACGCTGGCGGCCGGAGTAGACTACTTACAGGGAGTAATATGGGAGATTATACTAACATTTTCGTTGCTCTTCACCGTTTACGGAACGATAGTGGACCCGAAAAAGGGGGCCATTGATGGGCTAGGGCCGATGCTGACTGGGTTCGTGGTCGGAGCCAATATCTTGGCCGGAGGGGCTTTCTCCGGCGCGTCGATGAATCCGGCGAGGTCGTTCGGGCCGGCGTTGGTGAGCTGGGACTGGACCGATCACTGGGTTTACTGGGTTGGTCCTCTCATCGGTGGAGGACTTGCCGGGTTGATTTATGAGAATTTCTTCATTCCTAGGTCTTCTCATCTTCCTCTTGCTAGAGGAGACGATGATGTCTACTGAAACCCTAGCTCCGGTCTTGTCTTTCCTCGTCTGTTTTTTTGTGTGTTTTATTTTGTTATAATTTCTGTTTCCACTATCCATCATAATCTTTGCATGTAATCTTTTTCTCATGTATATAAGATATTAATGTTGTTAATCCACTTGTATTATTGTCTCGTCTATTTGAAAAATTCGGTGTGACCCGAGTTTTACCCACTTGTATTGTCGGTATGAACTAAGAAGATCGTTACGATTTGAGTTTTATCCGATTATATTGTGGTTTCTTCGATCTAAAAGTTTGGTGTGCTTCGAGTTTTATTGGGACGGACCTATGCTTCCGACATTTAAAACTTGGAAGTATGTTTTTTGCCACATTGTATTTAGATCCTTATGATCCAAGCTTTATCCACTTGTATTGTGGTTCTAAAAGTTTGGTACGAATCAAGAAGATCGTTACAATCCGAATTTTACCCAGTTGTATTGTGGTTTCGTTGATCTAAAAAGCTTATTGTGATCCAAGTTTTATAGAGACCAGTCTATAGGGGCGGGCACAATTGAATCTAAATTGTAAACCAAATTAAAATTATTGATTTTAATTCAGTCTTGATTTTAAGTTTTAAAAATCGTCATTTATAGGAAGATGTTGATTTTTATGAGTAAAAAACCGTAAAATCGGAACAGTGACCGTAAGTAAAAAAAATTCTAAAATTGAGTAAAACTCGACTCAAACTCTAATAAAATCTGATATAAATCCGGATAATTACTTAAAACATGCCCAAAATATAATAAATAAATAAATTTTATTTTTTAAATATAAAATAAAATCGAGTTAAAACCCAGAACGGAACCAGAATCGTTGGTTTCGGTGCCGATTCCAAAATCCTTGAACCGTGAGTTTCGATTTCAGGTCTATTTTAAGATAAAATTGGGTCGGACCAGCTCGTGCACATCCCTACTAGTCTATGCCTCCAAATTTTTAAACTTAGTGGTTTGTCTCTCGTTAGACTGTATTTAGATCCTAATAATCCATGTTTTACCCACTCGTATTATTGTCTTATCGATCTAGGAATTTTGTTCGATAAAAAAAAGTTCGATGTGATCCGTGTTCTAAGGGACCGGGCTATAAGTCCAAATTTAAAACATGGTGCATTGTTTCTCGTCTATATTATTGTGACATTGAATAACGAGTGCTTTTCTATTTAGATCGTGCAAGTAGTTAAGAGCGTCTATCATGAGTAATATTTTTTTTCGCCTTATAGAATTTTCTTTGTACCCTAAATTTGAGTGTTTTCTTGTATTTATTTTAGAGTTTTTTCTTTTATTTATTTTTAGGCCCCCTAAATTTTGAATCGTTAAAGTGAATTTTACTTGACACCCTAAACGTTAAAATATGCCAATAAAATCAAAGGTGAATTTTACTAGACACCCTAAACGTTAAGGTGGTGTTATCGAATAACTTAAACGAATTTTTCTGACAACCAACATCTCAACTTTTCAATCTATTTACAACACATTCAACATTAATTTTTTTAACGTCAATTTTTCACTCAATAACCCTATTTGGCCTTAATCTACCAGGGTCCAGGATCGCTCACCAGCTGTGTTTATCAGTAAATATAATTTTTATTTTCAAGTTTCAACGGAGTTTTTGAGTTTTAACTTCATTTTAATATGTACGTAGTAAATTTAAGCAAATTATTTAATTTTTAAAGAATAAAAAATAAAGAGTTGACTAGCGATACAGATCGATAAATTGACATTAATAAAATTTAGTGCCGAATATGTTATATAAAAAATTAGAAGATTGGAGATGTTAATTGCTAAAGAAATTCATTCTAAGTGTGTGTTGAAATTACTATAAACGTTTAGGATATTTCAATAGTTTTGTTCTTCTCCGTTTGTTACACCAAACATTCTTAAATTTGTTACAACGTTGAACGTCACGCATTTATGGTTTTTTTTTTAAATGATTAATTTTTAATTAAGTGGACGGCCACCTCAGCCTCGATTCAGCGCACGTGTCACCGACTTATGCCATTGCACCACGTCACGAAAAGCCCGCTAAAACGCGCGTGCGCGTGCTAAGAGGTGACGCCGTTGATTGTAATTGTCGGTCAATCGAGGGGTGGTATTTACGTAATACTGAGTAGAAAATGAGGTTGTTTATGTCCGAAAGTCAAAATTGGACAAACAGAGTATAAATCAAGACAGAATCCCACTCTTCCGACGACGGAAGCTGTTTTCTGTAATGGTGAAAACCGACGAACGGTGGTGGCTCAGAACTTTCTTTTTCTTTTTTACTTTTTCCTACCCCAGGTATTCTTTTTTTGTTAAATTTCATTTGAAGTGATGCGAAATCTGTTTGGTTTCGAGCAAATTATGGAAAGAATCAGCGTTGGTGAGAAAAGAGATCTTGGGTTTTCGTGTTAATACTTCATAGTTCTTGTATTCAAGTTTATAGTGTTTGAAATCCGTTCTTTTCTTTTGAAATACGCAAGAACTGGGTGGAGAATTTGTTGTAGAACAGTGATTTGCTGACTCAAACTTCCATTTTATTTTTGGATTCTTTTAGAATTAGTTGGATGTTGATTGCTGAAGTTTGTTCGAGCACATATTTCCTCTTGCATGGTTTAAAATGAGTTGATTACAGTTTGATTGGGTTAAGCTGACCATGTATTTTGATGATGTTCTGGTTTAATTTTTTATGGTGATTATGGATTTTGTTTTCTTAAGATGCACGATGGACAAGATTAGCATTTTTTTAGTCTAGATCATTTCCTTCTGGATTCTATTTTTCGAAATTGTTCATGCTCCATGCACTGTCAAATTTTCAATACTTTGGAGTGGATTTCTCTTGCAGTGACTCCAAATTTCTGTATTTGGAGTTCTTAGAAAAATATTTTTTGTATTAATGTTTACTTCCTTCTTACTTCTAAGAATTGTAAAATGTTTACAGGATTGATAATGGTCGATGAGATCCGGGGAAAATGAGAAATTCTTGAAATGGGTCAAGAACGTTTCGCGTTTTGTCATGTCAAAAAAAGAAGATTGCCATGGCTAATTGGAATTATGGTGGCTTCGATTTTGGTCTTTCGATACTTCGAACTTCCATACGAGTATGTTCTATCTTCCTTGTTTTCGGCTGGGAAAGAATCGTTTATCGGGAAAAATAGGACCAAATCTTCCTATTCTCAGTTTGAGCTCAGTGTAAGTAACAATATTACATCAACCGATGATATGAAATTTCCGATTTCTCAACACATTGATGGAACAAGTAGTAATACTAAAGAAGCAGATGATGATTTTGAGTCTGAGACAAATAGAGGTTTCAATAAATCTATAGAATTAGACAAGGATGATGATTACGAAGCATCTCCTCCCTGGATCTCAGTAGAATTGAGCCAAAATTCAACAATCGACGATCTTGAATCTTCGGAATCTGAATCTATCTGGGAGGATGTTGGAGAAAAGAATGAAATTTTGAACCCGAACAAAGATTCTTCCCATAATGTCTCAATCGAAATAAGGATGGAGAATGAATCAGAAAACAATCTAAGATCGTCTGCTGGTTTGGGATCTCCTTCACCGGCTGGACAACCTATGGATTCGTCTAAAAATGCATTTTCAAAGGAAAAAGATGAAAAAAATCCACATGATAATTTCATCTTGTCGGCCAATAAATCCGCTATCGATGAAGGATCGAAGGTTCCTCCTCCTCCAACAGGAATTTATACCATATCTGAGATGAAGAAATTGCTCATCAAGAACCGCGCATCATTCGATCCAACTGTAGGTGATACTTTTGCACTTTACAAATAAGGATTGATTTTTTTTTTGTCGATAATTTGCTTAAAACGTTAATTCTTCTTAGGTACCGAAATGGTCTTCAGCCGTTGACCAAGAACTACAACGTGCAAAAACACAAATCGAGCATGCACCTATGATCAATACCGATCGAAATCTCCATCCTCCATTATTTCGTAACTTTTCCATGTTCAAAAGGTAAGCAAATTGCAAATAATTCGAGCTTGTAGATGAATGATAATCTAATCATCTTAACATTCTCTCTCATGTGAGTTTATTTTGTACTGAGGTTTTTCTTTTGTCTTTGTCAATGATCGAATTTAGGAACTGTAGTTATGATACCATAAAAAATTATCAACGGTCAAAAAAGTTAGAGCTTTTGTTTGAATGATGATTTAATCATCTTAACACAAACCACTCCCTCTATCATCGTGAACTTGAAGTTTTAATCTAAATTCTCCATGGTTTTGCAGGAGCTATGATCTAATGGATGATCATCTCAAAGTCTATATTTACAAAGAAGGAGGAAGGCCAATCTTCCACCAGGGTCCAATCCAAGGCATATATGCGTCTGAGGGATGGTTCATCAGGCTCCTCGAGGCTAACAAGAAATTCGTCACAAAAAACCCAAAGAAAGCTCATCTGTTCTATGTACCCTTAAGTTCTCGAAATTTAGAAGAAAAACTATATGTTCCTGGCTCTCACAGTCATAAAAATCTGTTGGAATTTTTGAAAATTTACCTGGATTCAATCATCTTGAAGTATCCTTTTTGGAACCGAACTGGAGGAGCCGACCATTTCGTTGTCGCTTGCCATGACTGGGTTAGTCGTTTTGCTTCTTGTTACATCCATCATAATATCTCGTCTTTTTCATTGATATCATTGTTCATATTTTTCTGATCTGTTATCCTTGCAAACAGACGTGCATTTGTCTTGTAAATTCACGTAAGTTAGAGTTGAAAAACTATTTGTTGAAATTCGATCTTCAAAGTGATATTATCTCTATTTGTGATTATCTGGGAAAATGATTTTTTTCTTTTGCGTATATTTGTTTTCCTCTTTCGTATTGCTCTTTTTCCGTTTATTGTTCGATACTTAACGTTGAGTACTCTGACTATGTAACATGATGAACTCAGGCTCCTTCGGAAACGAGGAAACTTATGGCCAAAGGCATAAGAGCCCTTTGTAACTCCGATGTGAGGGAAGGCTTTATCTTTGGAAAAGATGTTTCTCTCCCCGAAACATTAGTGCAATTGGCTCGGAATCCACTGAGAGATCTTGGGGGGAACCCGGCTTCTCATAGGCCAATCCTTGCATTCTTCGCAGGCAGTGATCACGGCTATCTACGCCCGATTCTCCTTCGACATTGGCAAAACAAAGATCCCAACATGAAAATTTACAGCCTATTACCGAAAGGGAAGGGGAAGAAGAACTATGGATGGCACATGAAGAACAGCAAGTATTGCATTTGTGCTAAAGGGTATGAAGTCAACAGTCCTCGAGTCGTCGAATCTATCTTCTTCGAATGCGTACCCGTTATTATATCGGACAATTTCGTGCCTCCGTTTTTTGAGATTTTGAATTGGGAATCTTTTGCTGTTTTTGTGATGGAAAAAGACATTCCAGAGTTGAAGAAGATTCTTGTCTCCATTTCAGAGGAGAGGTATAGAGAGATGCAGATGATGGTGAAGAAGGTACAGCAGCATTTTCTATGGCATTCTAGGCCTGTTAAATATGATATATTTCATATGATTCTTCACTCTGTTTGGGTTAATAGGCTTTATCAAATCAAACCTAGATTGATCGAATGATATACAGATATGAAACTTCGATTTCTGTTCTTGCTCAATAATCAGGCTGAAGCTCACTGGTACTATTTCATGTAATCTTTTTTGGAGTAGATATTCATATATTGTTCATATTTTTGAGTAATTATTAATGATGTTATAGTTATGTGTATTTTTTAATTGATAATTTAAATTTTTTTATTTTGACGCTTCAAAATATGACTGTTTCAAATGATATTTAAAATTTGTAATTTATCAATCAATATTTCAAAGTTTAGACAATTATAAACAGATATTTTATCATAAATTTAAGTAAATTAAGTGTTTTTACCGTTTAATTTCAAAAAATTTGAATTATTATATATTTTAGATTATATTGATCGAAAATGAAAAAAATAAAAATAAGAAAAAAATTTATAATTATGAAAATTTAATGATAATGTGATTATTGATAAAATTTTAAGTAGTAATTAAAAATGAATTTTAAGTTATTATTTAAAAAATTAAAAGATGTTACTAGAAGTAAGTCTATAATTGCACAATATCACTGATGATTAGCCTACATTTTTGGAATCTAGCTATTTATCTGATCTTTTTATACCTAAAAGGCGAGATTACTCGTCGCCACACACTCTGACCTGACAGTTTGTGAAAAAATTAATTATAGTGACTCAGTCGTTCAGAGATATAAGGTCTTTACCTGATATCTCAAAGAGATACTCTAACATTGGGGGTAACAACTCCCACATTAGGACAGCGTCGGCGTCGAACTTAGGCTCTTGTACTAAATCTATTATTTTTGAGTCAACTGATCTATATGTGTGCGGACTTGATTTTATGGTTTTGAACGATCGGTAGCGTTCATTTTTGACGGTTCAGATCAAATATAATCTTTGTACAAATTTGTCAAAATTATACGCAGATTCTCCGACAAGGATCATCTCAACTTCTCTTTTTAATCTCCAGCTGTTTCTGGGTTATCTCATCTCCCTGTCAAGAAGATGAAATACAGAAGCTTCGTCAGATTAAATCATTCATAGAACTTCTGTGATCGATTCGTCGATCTGGGTTTCATGGATTCTCTGCAAAAATCGAACCAATCCTTGATTATCTCTGTGTTTTTCGATGAGTTAAAACAAAAAACAAGACAGCGACTTGTTCATTATTTCGATCCAAAAAAACGCCATTTTCTTCGAAGTGACTCTTCTCTCGAGCTCTAATGTCTGACAATGGAGTTTAATGAAGTTCATCACCTGCATTAAATGCAGCCTGGAACAGCATTCAAGCCCAACAAAAAAGTTCATTTGCTGTCCATCTCCTGTAAGAGCATGAATTTTCACATCAAAGCTTCCGCCATTAAAATACGATATCATCGACTGAAATTCAGACAGACTGAGACGCAAGCTTTCTACTGAAAAACCCTGGCTTTTTCTTCGTCTTTCGAAGCTTCGTTGCTTCGTAAATTGTCTGAAGATGGCTGGGAAATCTCTCCCATCGTCATCATACATCAGAATCTGTAATGGGTCGTCTCTGAATTGCTCTAAATAATAATAAAAATGATGAATGACAATTAACTTCCTTCATTATATGAGTAATTTTGCTAAATACTTTAAATTTTAACGTAAATCATTTTTTTAATTTTATAATATTGGTCAATTTGATTGAAGTTTAACGACCGATCAAAAATAAAAAAATATTAATAAATTTATAATTTTATTTAACTGCTTTAATGTTATAAATAATAATAATAATTTTTACAAATTTATCAAATTTTTAACTTTTTTATTAACTTTTATTAATGACAGTATTAATTAGGTAAATGAACATAGTTAAATTAATAAAAAAAAATACGATGATAACTAGTATATGTTGCAATTATGATAGGATTCAACAAAGCATGATGACCTCATCCATTGAAATAATTTTAGTTAAGTAAATGAAAGCTGTCCTTCTGGTTTGTTTTATTACCTAGAAAAACATGATAACCCCGACAAGAAAGTGCGAGTTTTTTCAACAAAAATGACCAAGTTCTTCCAGAAAAAAACACCCATCCATTGAAAAATGTACATTTTTTAGTACTACTGAGAGAACGTGGCAGATGTTGGAAGAAAAACGTTATGAATGAGAAATATAATGTTGTTTGTCATGGGCTGAAAGGAGGTTCCATCAACACAGCTCACCGGCTAAGGTACGTTTCCAAGGACACTGCATTGGGCAGACCTTCGAATAAATGTAACACGAGAGAACTAATTAAATTCCTGCATAACTTTAATGGGTTTCAAAGAGGTAGGAAGATTAAAAGATGTATTATATAAAAAACACTTCTTTTCTTTTTAGCGATATTATTCGGAAGCTTGTTGGATAGAAGGAAAATCTACGATCGAGTATCGGCCCAGCGTAGAAAATAATAGACCTCTCGAGAGTTTAGAGGATGCCTTTGTTAGCGAATTCGTGTGAAATTCGATTCAAAACGGATAATATTGAATGAGTTAGTCAGAGTGGTCGGAGCGATGAAAACGGAAAATGCTAAAAATTTGCGTAGTCGATTGGAGGGAGCTTTCTAGAGAGGAAGGATCATTTTCAAAAGAGAAAAAATGAATAGAAAGGTGGGGTAAGTTCATTTATTAAGATTAAATGGAAGTGTTTTTATATATTCTTATCTAGACCACAAAATATGAGAAGATTTTGCAGAAACAAGAAGAGGCCCAGGCCAGAGGGGTCCCCAATTTTTGATTGTTTTGTGGCTGAAAATCTGTGTTTCGACTCCACATGAACTGAAGATTCACTCGATAGAAGAAGCTCTCTTGCAGACTGAGCAAAAAAATCTAGGGCTCTTAGATGCATAAAACGTTGTTCGAATTGGTCAAAGTTGTAATAAATTAGAGGGAGCTCACTTGTGTCGGTTCTTTGTTGGGGTTCTTGGCTTTTAGTTTCTGGAGAAATCTAGTGTGTTTTTTGGTTCGGAATTTTGTCTTTAATCCGACCTGAACTCGGTTTGGTTTGATTTGAAAATGGTAAATATGCATTAACTCGATCAGGGGTGACTCGGCCAAACTCGATTGGAATTCCGAGCACAGCCAGTGACATCGCATGACTAAGTCTGGCTCGTCTCGTATTCTAATTCCGAGCACACCGAGTTACTAGATTCACTATTGGCAAGTTTCATTTACTTTAGACCATTATTATCGAGCAATTTTAACGTTTATCGTTGGATGTTGGCTTAGTCCAATGTTTTTCGAGTCCCTTCTTCTTCCGGTTCGGGATTTGACGGTTTTGATCCCCTTACGGGTTGGGATCGTTTTCCATTCCTGTTACATGTTAAATTAATTAAAAAGTATGATTTTTAGATCATGGTAAGACATTACAAGTGTGAAAGATGGTAAAATGAAGCAGATAATCAGCTGTTCCACGTCTCAAAAATGACCTAACATCCATCTTGTTCACGCACATTCTGTCTTATTTATGATAAATTAAGAAGTGAAGAGAGAAGAAATCAAAGAATGTCGACGAGATAATGGAACAGTGAAGCACAAGTTATTGACAATGGAGGAAACCCTAGGATTTGAGTGGAAGATCTGGATATTGTTTAAAAACTAGGGTAAAGAGAAAGACATGATCTGGGGAGGAAGAAATTAAGCCCTAAAGATTGAATAAACTAATGAAACCCAGAAAGGACAAAAAAAATGGACAACATAGATAGGTCGGCAATGGTTTTTGTATGTCCAACTAAGAAGACAAGGGATACACTAACAGTGAAATCTTGGTGAAAATGGTAAAAAAAGACCTGTTTTTTGAAGAAAAATGACGACTTTTTTTTAGGGTTTGCGTGGTACTGAACGAAGATGACCCCATTCTTTCTCTCTCCTCTCTTTCTCTCTCCTTTTTATCTCTGTTCTCTATAATATAATTCTTGGGAAATAATGGAAAATAGCAGCTGGTCGACGATCATCAATTGTAGCTTCCAAAAGCCTTTCTAGGTAACAAGAAAGACTCTCTCTCTCTCTCTCTCTCTCTCTCTCTCTTTCTCTCTTCCAAGTATATAAATATCAGAAATCTGGTTTCGTTTGATCACTTCGATACTTATAAAACCAAACAAGTCTTTCTCAACGCCTTCTTCCTCTCCTAGCTGTGTCCTTTCTTCCCCTACCATACAAAGCATCAATTGTTGGTTTCATTTTCATATCCGGCCAGAAGAGTCCATCCCCATTAGCGATGACTTCTGAAGCTCGAAATTCAGAGACCGAAAGCACCTCCAATTCAAACTCCAACTCTTTCTCGTCGACGCCGGCGTCTCCTTCTTCCCCGCCGTCCGTACAATCCCCGGCGCCGGACCCTCTATTAGTGCCGAATTCTCCGGCGCCGGAGCTTAAGAAGAACAAGCGAATGAGAGATACGAGCAAGCACCCAGTTTACAGAGGCGTTCGAATGCGTAGTTGGGGCAAATGGGTGTCTGAAATTCGTGAGCCTCGTAAGAAATCTCGCATTTGGCTTGGAACTTTCCCGACAGCTGAAATGGCGGCTCGAGCTCACGACGTCGCCTCCTTGAGCATAAAAGGTAACTCCGCCATTCTTAATTTCCCCGACCTCATCGATGCTTTTCCTCGTCCGGTCTCTCTCGCTCCAAGAGACGTTCAAGCGGCGGCCGCGAAGGCTGCTCAGATGGAGAAATTTGAGTCTCCGTCGTCAACGATGGTATCCGCGATGGAGTTTTTGGCGTCGACAGCGAACGAATCGGATGATCTAGGGGAGATCGTTGAGTTGCCAAGCTTGGGGACGAGCTACGAGTCGAACGAGTTGAGGAATGAGTTTGTGTTTGTAGACTCAGTGGATTGTTGGTTATACCAACCTCCATGGTTGCAGAGCTTGGACGATTGTGGGCTCGACAATGCCAGCGAGGAGTTGACTGCAGGAAATCGTGGTTTCATATCAAATGGCTTTGAGGGTTTGCTCTGGAACTATTGATTGATTTGTTTGTTCACTGTTTTTCTAATTTAATCTGTGTTTTTTGCTTCTTTTTTTCCCTTTTTGTTTATACTTCGTCTTCTCTGTGTCATCTACTAAGCCCTTTTGATTTTTCATTGAAGGGCTTATAGTCATCTGTCATCATCCTCCCTCTCTTTCTCTCTCCTCTTTCTCTCTCTCTTTCGCTTCTTGTTGTCTCTCTTTAATGCATCTAACTGTACAATGTTCATAAGGGAAAGCAAAAAAAAAATGTCTTAAATCTTCCTTCCTTGAGGTTGGTGTCTGCACTTATTGAACTCTCTCTCTACCAAAAGAATCTTACCATGGTTTGGAACTCTACGTCGTCATCATCTAGAAATCGAAATGGTGGTTATATTACTCTAGTTGAGGGAAGTTGACCGCCATGTCTGACGCAGTGTCTTGTAACGACTGAAAAAATAGAAAAACGAAAGAGAGAGAGAGAGAGAGTCACAGTTAGGGTTTCGTGGAGAAGAAAGGTTAACTTTTTTGGGACAGTGAAGGAGGAAAGGACGGTGAGCTCTGAACTTGACAATTGACAGTAACATCACCATGTCCATGTTTTGTCCATCTTTCTACGCTTAGCAATAATTTTTTTTTTTTTTTTTTGGATTTCATCTCCAATAATTCTTGTTAATAATGAAGCATGATCCACAGTGCTAAATTAAAGTCTTTCTTTTTTCTAAGTCCGTATTTTGATTCTTTTTCAACACATTTGTTCATTGTTCAAACAACCCTTGCATTATCTTCAATTATCACTCTCATCCAATGTTCAATTAATATAAACCCTTTTAACCCGTCGTTGCGATTGAATGCAACCCACGGCAAAGATGTCGAGTAGAACGATCGAATTGCAAAAAAAAACTCGATTACCTGCCTACCCATTTGCCGAAGGACTAAACCCTTTTAACCCGTCGTTGCGATTGAATGCAACCCACGACAAAGATGTCGAGTAGAACGATCAAATTGTAAAAAAAAACTCGATTACCCGCCTACCCATTTGCCGAAGGACTAAACCCTTTTAACGCGTCATTGAGATTGAATGCAACCCATGGAAAAGATGTCGAGAAGAATGATCAAATCGTGAAAAAAACTCGATTTCCTGCCTACCCATTTGACGAAGGACTAAACCGAGAATTTTCGTGTTCTAAAACGATATATAATCCATATAAATTAGCCTACAAGTTTCATATTTTCTAACTTTGATGAAAGTCTAAAAAAAAAAGATGAACGTCTTTTTGGGGTCCATCCACATCGATTAGATATTTAATGTCGACATCTTGCATAAGCTTAATTAATCTATTGTGGTTCGATGGATTATTTATCGTCTCTTCAAAAAAATTAATTTAGGTTATAATTAAATATTTTTTTCCCAGATATATATTTTTTTTTATATATATATTTTTCTATTTTTTTATTTCTTCATTTTTAATGTCACGGTATCTTGTACCAAATGAAGCAAAGATGGAAAGATATGGAGCAATGTACATTTAATGTATGTACATTTATGGCTAAATGTATTAATTTAATATTTGATTATATTATCATTTCCCTAGTGATCTCATCTTCAACCGTGGTCGTTGCCATTTCTTTGTCAACAAATCATAGACATGCCTTTTTTTCTAAATTGTACACATAAACAATGTTACATTTGCGATTATTTTATGACGCGTTGCATCATTATTTGTAAAATTAATGTAATTAATCAGAAATAATAAATTTAATTGCATCATTCATTGATTTTTTTTAATATTTTCCAATTTTATTAATTAAATCGCATTATTTTGTCTCTAAAGAAAAATAACTATACTTTTATTCTCTTATTCTTACCTATTGAAATACATCCCAATGTGTCAAATAATTATTGATGCCAATAAAATAGATATTCGTAATTTATTAAACAATTGTAAATTACAAATATAATTTAAAAAACCCAGTTAGGTTAGTAAATATAATTAAAATATATTCTAATAGCGACAAATATTTTAAATATGAGACAAACTCGAGCAAATTTAGTTCCAATCTTGCTGTAATTTCAAAGTTAATAGGTCATCTCACATTTTGTACATGATGCAAGTAATAGACACGGACAATATAATATCTTTTATTGATTTAATTTACACCACCAAACAGTTGACCTATTTTCTGATCACACAATAATATTTGATTTTAAACAAATTAAAATAGATAATATTATCTAATTAAGGACTTTGACGATGAAAATCAATTAATATATATTAGGTTAATGAAGACAGATTAAGCTAATCTCTCGTGTTTATTTAAAATTAAACATGTTGACGAATAGGACAAAGGGTAGCTTAAAATGAAATCTCCTTAGCATATGAAGAAACAACATCAATCAATAATAATTAATTTCTTGGATTATTTCGGTGGATGATGTTTTGTTCGAGTGTAATATTCTTTGTTCCAACCGCATATAATTCCACGCCCTTGCGCCCGAAAATGACAATATTTTGGTGTGTTTAACGATTTAATGTGACAACACATCGTGTCAAAAGAAGAACGAAGTAATATTCTGCTGATAACTTAAACGTGCGACATAATTGTGTTATTGTCGTAATAAATCAGACAAGATTATGATGGGAATAACGAAAATGCAATGGCTAAGTCGTTTGATTTGGTACAAAATTAAATTATTTCGTACGAAAAGATTAATATTGCGTAATAAAATAGTTAGCATAAGAACAAATTTAGTCTCATACTTCTTCTTTAGGTTAATTGTCAAATATAGATCCTATTTTTTAAACTTAATATTATTTATCTGCAATGAAGCATTTGCAAATTATTTATTTTAAAGAAAATAAGTAATTAAAAAATACTTTTAGAAAATCCAAAAAGAAAAAGGGGAGAACATACGATGAAATACACATGGTTTGGAAACGGAACCGTTCGGACGAAACCTTTTCGAAGATATGGAACCCCGCCATGGCTAGGGTTTTTGTCTATTCTCTTCTTCTTCTTCGTCTTCTTCGTCTTTCTCGGTTGCTGGGGGTTCTCTTGTTATATTTTGTCTATTTTTCTTTTCCTTGTTTTGTTAAATCTGAGCTATGCCCACCGTGTCTCTCCTATTTTTTCTGTAGATCATGTAGCCCTCCAAATAATGAAATAATTCATCTCTCTCTCTCTCTCTCTCTCAGTTTCTCCCTCGCTCTCTCTCTTACATGAATCTAGACAGTCTCTCAGAAACCACAAAGTACTTCTCTGTTTGATGTGGGTTAAGATCTGCTTGTACGAGAAATCACTTGCTGTATATGCCCCATAACTCTCCTCAGACTCTCTCTCTCTCTCTAGCCATGGCTGTTTCGTGCACTGGACAACCCAACACGTAGACTCTCTCCATGATTAAGTTCAGTAAAAAAAGAGAGAGAAAGAGATTAGTTTAAGAGATTTCCTAATCAAGAATCCAATCACGACGATGAACAGATGTAATAAAAACAAGAAACCAATCATTATTCTCCGACAATTATCTCGCTGAAAGCCACTGAAAGTAGATAAATAGAACCAATAATCAAACTTTTTATATATTTTTTGATCAATTTTTGACTATTTTGTGGGCTCTAGCTGGATTCGGTCTGCTTCGCCAAATGATTCTAGCTCCATTATTCTATCGTCCGATCAAGATACATCTTTTTTTTAACTAGATAATTTTGATTAATATTATATTTAAAAATAATTTAACCATTTATTCCATAACTTGTAGACTAAACAAACAAAACTGCAGTAGGCAAGTTAATTAAAAATTAGAGCAGCTGAATTATATTATTAAAATAGTAACCGCTTATTGACATCTCTGTCACGATAATGTATCGTTTTTATAGCTCACGGTGGTCCAACGATCCACCGTGTGAAATCGGAACCGATCCGAGATTCTGCCTATTACGAAGCTCGACTAACCCTAAAAAAATGTATCGTTTTAATTTCAAACGGACAATATTAGTAAAAAAACACAAAATTTGTAGCCACTGATTTTAGGAGAGAGAAAGAAGGATCTTGGTACAATCTAGGGCTGATAATCAAACCCTAACTCTAGGGTTTCATTTTATAAGTAATCTTGAAAATTAAAAGTAGAGTAATGGCTGAAACAGGGCTGGCCATTCCTTCTGATCTTTCCCATACCTTGGATCAAAAAAGCCGAAATTACTCATCATTGGTGCTGATATCCTAGCTCGACAGTATCGATGATGTTAGTCACGGTGACTCAGCAGCCTAGAAATGAGAGGTCCGTATCTGACACTAAAAGGAGCAACCTCAATATTGGAAGTTGATATTTCCAATACCTCGTTTTAGGGCAAGTGTTTCTCTGTGGTACAGCTACTGCATAGTTATGGTGGAGTTTAGAGGACCCAACTTTTTGGTCAGCCATGAAATTTTGAGCCATTGATTTGTCACACATTTTCATTTATGCATAAAATAGGCATATTTCTTCCCATACACTAGCAATGTTCTTCCCCCTTTTCTTTTTTTAGGTCATTTACGATTGAAAAACAAATTAAGATTTGAAATAGACCCTAATTTTGTGAAGCATCCGGTCTAGCCAGTCCAATCTATTTGTTTTACACCGATGTCTGCAAGGTTTTGTTTTTATGTTTTATGCCAAAAAGAACAGTATTACTTCCAAAGGGAAAAAACGTTATTTATCGATCGTTTATGTCCGCTTATAGGAGCTCATTCCAAGCCATTACTACGTCGGTTGAACGAGTGAAATAATAGACGATATAAGTCCTAAGTATGCCGTGTTTGCAGATTAGGGTTTCACACCAAATTTTACGTAATTTATTTACACAACGAACATTAACTCTATGACGAGTTAAAGCAACTAATTTTCAAATTTTGAAGAGGAAATTCGAGAGAGAAATTAAGAAGAAAGACCCAAACATGCTGTCCTTCTCAAAAGCAAATGTAGGATTAGCCAAGACACGTGGAGGACGATTAAGACAGAGTTTAACTTAAAATTACATCAACTAATCGTTACTTACCTCTGATTAATTACTCTCCAATCTCCATCCCTTTCCTCCCTAGAGATTCTCACTGTCTTATGTTGTTCCTGATTATCAGCTCTCTAATCACCCTTCCTGCTCTGTTAATTATCTCTAATTAGTCACTAATCACAATTGGTCCTATATGAACAGTGAATAGAAGAGTTAGCGAAGAGAATAATTAAGAAGATCCAGTGAGTTATTAAGACAGCGACGAACTGCGTTAATCTGGTTTAAACAGCATTCTAACCCTAATTTCTCCCTAAAATAATCTTTTTTGGGACATGCATGACAAAGACATTCAAGAGAGATTGATGTCTTTTTTAGTTTTTTTTGTAAGAGGTACTCTAAAATCAATTATAAATTAATTTAAAATAAATAATAAAAATAAAATTCTTACATCATCTTTAAAAATGGAAGAAGAGAGCCTTCTGATCTTCCATTTCCGATTGATATTAAATTTGAAGAAATTAAATCAAATAAATATCTGGCTGAAACGAAGAAAGTAGGACAGCTGGTAAAATAAAAAATAAATATCCGACAGCGACTGTCGGCACTGGAACTGTGTGCCACGTGAAATAGATGACCGTCGGATTAAGAAGATCCTGGCCCACGCCTTAACTCGCCGTACAACTCTTCTCGTAGGGCCCATTTCCTGGAGGAGATTAAAAATAAATAAATGGAAAATGACGTCATTAATAAAAATCACTCTTAATTACATTCTTTCTTCATAGTAACGTATTAATGTCCCGAGAGGAACATTCCCGTACAAAATTCTTTCTTCTAACCCAATCCTTTTATTTTTTTTAAATTTTAAATTAGGTCACCGGTCGTTCTCAGTTCAATACTTTTAACATTTAATTTTTTCAATAATATTAAAATTTACGTATTTAATTTACACACTATTTGTTAATATATTATTTGATCTAATTAAAATATGATTAATATAAAATATAAATAATTATTATTTTTTTTAATATGATAAAAAGATGATAGTATGATAACTTAGAATTATGTAGCATTATCTCGCGTTGAGTTTTTCATTTTTTACTTTTGACCAATGTCTCCGATTTAATCCACTAACAAACGACAATGCCAACTTTTTAGTGGGCTACATTCATGTGGATAAACTCTGAAAGGTGTAGGATTATCGGATGGTTTGATTTAATTTTATTTTAAAATAGAATGAAAATATGAATTTACGGTTCTAGATTTTTAGAACCGGTTAAAAAATCAACGATTCTGTTACAGTTTTAACTTAGTTTTATTTTATATTTTAAAAAATAAAATATAACAATAATATATATTATATTTAAATTGATTTTTAAGTAATTATGCAGATTTATAACTAATTTTAAGATTTATATCAGATTTTACTATATTTTATAACTTTTTGACCTACGATCCTGGTTCCAATTTCAAGGGTTTTGACTCATAAAACTGATATCGGGCCATAAATAACGATTTTTTAAAAATTAAAATCAAGACTGGATTAAAACTATTAATTTTGATTCGATTTTGTCCACTCCTAGAAAGGACTCTCATGAAAGGGTTCGATAACGGAGTTTTTCTGTATGTCCGAGAGAAAGGGTGTCGGGGTTAGTAACAACACCGAAGACATCGTTTCCGAGTATTAAACTTAAGGAAGATTAAGGAAGTTGGTGTCCTGATGTAGGAAAACTGGCGACCGAGCAATGAAATTCTTTGTCGAGTATGTTCCGACTTGGAGTAAAGATTAAAACCGATCGTGACGGGAATTTTAAGTGGTGTTATTATTGATCGTATTTTTGAATTATTAATATTAAAAATAAAATAAAAGATTTTAGTTTGACTTTAGAGGTGGAACAGAAAAAAGAGAGGATTGTTGAAAAGACGTCCCCTAACTCCGGACTGTGCCCTCTTTTCCTCTCATGGGCCCATTAGGCCCAACAAGATCATCACTCAAGATATCTCGACCCTCCATGTCCACCAACGTCCGCCACGTGTGTCTCAAAGCAATTATTGGCCGTCTGATCGAACCCTTTTCTCCTCTCTCAGTTCTGCCCCACTAGTCACTCCCGTACGGAACTAGAAAGTAAGAGCTGCTGACGTGGTGGTGTCTGATTGGTGGGAGTGGTCGACATTGACAAGGAAAAGACACGTGAGGATGAACCATAGGCACGTGGCCCTCCCAGTCTATTTTGATAGAGAAGACATAAAGCCAATAATACACCCCATAATCATTGAATCATTTACTAAAATCCAATAATTACTAATTAACGGTAATTAAAGTTGATTAGTAAAGGTGGCACGTCAAACCGTCCAATGACATCGATTTATAGCGACACGTCAACTAAATCTGGAACCATCATGATTCCTCCAAGTATTTTCTATCTCGAGCTATAAATATTAGGGTTTCGTACCAGTATTGTAGTGTAACGTATGCTTAAGTTATAAGACTCATCTTATTATAAGTAGATTTCTTCTGTGTTTGTAATTTTGCGATGCCCATAACGCTCGATTCTCCAATCTAGTATTATTTGAATTCTCGACATTTTGTGGTGCAACGCATTCTGAGACAAAATATTCGAGTAAATTGCAGGAGACAAAAATCACTCTTAATTACGAAGGGAGACAAGTATGGCTCGACCAAAAGGTGAAGATAAAAAGAAAGAGACGCAAAATTCAAAGAAAAAGATGGCTGGTAGGAGTGCAGGGTGGGGGGTCAGATGAAATTTAATGAAAGTTGGCCACGTTTTCAATTCCAAAAAATGGAACCAGCAAATACACGGCCAGCCATTCTCTTGTCCTTAGAAAAAAGAGTTCATCTCAAATTTGGTCTTCAGTTTCGGTTAAATAGTTCGATTCAGATTTAAATTTAAAAAAAATTAAATTTAGTCTTCTCAGACGTCCGATATGAATGCATTAACCCTCATTTGGACGGTCAGTGCGTCTTATACGGACGATCACTACGTCCGAATCCTAGAATTATTTTTTTTAGATTTTTTATTTTTTATTAATTTGGCTAAATAAATCTTATCAGAATGACTTAAAATTTTTACCACACATTTACAATAATTTTTTTAATACCTCAAAAATCAAATTCCGTTAAAATTACATAAGTCAATAACAATTCTTAAAACTTTTTCACATATTTACAGCACTGTAAAAAAAGTACTCCACAAAGTTTCGTGAATTTTCAACAATTGTACGATTTACTATAATTTTTTTACTATATAAACAAACGAATTCAGTTAAAATTATGTACGCCAATTAAAATTCTTAAAAATTTTATCACACATTTACAGTACTGTAAGACAATACTCCACAAAATTTTGCGAATTTTCAATAATTTTTGTGGAGTATTGTGTTATATAATATTGTAAATGTATGATAAAAATTTCAAATTTTTTTATTGACGTACGTAATTTTAACTGAAATCATTTATTTATGCATATTTAAAAATTTACGAAACTTAGTACACTATTTTATTACATTGTTATAAATGTATGACAAAAGTTTCACGAATCTTTATTGACGTACATAATTTTAATTGAATTTATTTGTTTATGTATTAAAAAAATTATAATAAATCGTATAATAATAAGAAATTTTAAAAATTTTAGATTAGTTTCTTTTATTGTTGTGAACGTGTGGCAAAAATTTAAAATCATTCTGATAAAATTTATTTATTCAAAGTAATTAAAAATGAAAAAATTCAAAAAATAATTCGGTCTAGTTGTTTATGCGAATTCGGTCCAATAATAATAATTTTGGGTCGGATCAATTGGTCTAGTAACTTATGAGAACACCGAAATTGGCTACAAACAATTCTCTTGTTTCTTCTTTGACAATTGCCTGCATCAAAAACTCAAAATGCTCATTCTTTACCGGCCTCATAGTTCTATCCAAATTTTACCATCCCGAGAACCCGAGATTATATGATGCCTGTAAAGCCTCGAGCACGAATTCAATGTCGGATTGTGTTAAGATATAGAGGAAATTACTCGATTTTGGTTACTTTTGGTCGGTGTATACAGCATCAACATCATCGAGATCTAGTAGTTTGTCCATGAGCTCTTTATTCAAGTCCATAGCTTCATCGTCCACCTGAAGAACATCGTCAGAAAACGATCATATCGAGTCCGTAGTTAGTAATACGATATTTACGAGTGCATACAAGATTCATAACAGAAACTATAAAATTCATGAATATACCTCGATAGTCACTATAGGGAGTAGTTCCGAACCATTATCGAGGTCGAACTTTATTCCCTCGTCGCGAAGATTCGATAGAATTGTCGCGTAGTTTTCGGACGAAGTCACGATTTTGTAATAGCTACGGAAAATTCAGCCACCATCATGCGTGACATAGCTCGGTTTAGTAAAAAGCAAGAAATAAAAAGGGGAAAATGACACTTAGCAAACCCAAAAAAAACACGAAAAATCGATGATGTTCTAACACAATGTTAACGCTCGTGAATCGCAAGAAACTAACCATGAAAATTGTAAAATCGATTTTTTGTACCTGTCTTCTTCAGTATTGTCTTCATACTCAGGAGGTTCGATAACGTCCTCGGCACCCACATCTAAAGATATGGTGAGCAAGTGGTCTTTGTCGACATCTGTGGCTTTGACATTAACAACACGAGCTCGCCTAAACTTAAACATAACGGATCCTGGATCCGCCATTTTCCCTCCATAATCCTTGACTACTTCCCTAACAGCTGCCACAGACCGGTTAATCTTATCCGTCGATACCTCGACCACCATACTGGCACCACCATAGCCATACACCTAATGATCAAATAATTGTAGAATCAGAACTAGAAGTGTGAAGTTTGATCATGGGCAAAGACAAAATCTCATTAAACAAGAAGAGTAAGTCTATGTTTACCCTTTATTGTATCTTTCTTAAAATACATGATAATGGGTTGAATAGTTATTCATACGATAAATGCATTATTTAATTTTTAATAATTTATAACATTAATTGTTTTTCAATTGTACCGCAATATGTTTAACATGTCAACTAGTAAACATAAACTTACTAAAAAAACTCATATGAAAGCATAAAAAAGAAAATGATCTACATGCGAGAGTGAGTGCTAAGAAAAAAATAAAAAAATGATAAAATTATCATCAACTCAAAAGCTCGAACTTTTGAAATAGATTGTAATTTGTCAACTAACATATAACAGAAGTCTCAACTATCAACATTGCAATTAAATTCAATCAAACCTCGTAGATTTTCTCGATGTAAGCTTCTTGTCCTTTCTCAGAAGCTCTCTTGACATTGCGATCCAAAATTTCTTTCGGTACATCAAGTTCCTTGGCTTTCTCGAGTACAGCAGCTAAAAGTGTGTTCGATATCGGATTCGGACCGCCTTTTTTTACGCTAGATCATATGTAAAGAACTATTTAAGTTCATAGAGTATTTGGGACAACATAAGTTAATCCGAATTCTGGGGACAACTTACGCAGATATAACCTCCTTGCCAATCCTAGAATATAACTTTGCTTTCTTTGCATCTTGAGCCCCCTGAATTTCATATAGCCGAGTGGCAGATGTAAGATGGTCAGTAAAATCTCAAAATGACGTCCTATATGTAAATTTTTTTAAAAAGAAAAACTCTAACAAGTGAGTTTGAAAAAATCTCTATTTTTCTATGGGGCCTTTTATCAAACACTTAGCGTTCACAAATAATATGGATCTGTGTCTGCATAAAGGAAACAGAACATGAGAAAATCAAATACGCTGATCTTTCCCCAGCCTAATAACTCTATAGCTTACATAAAAATGCAATGTAACTCCAATTCAGAAAGTCAAACAAACAATTCAATTTTCATTCGATAATTGTAACCCAACAAAAAACCATGAAAAAAGAAGAAGATGGGTACCTTTCTACCAGCTATTTTACTGGAACGCCTGCCCATGCACACAGGAGAGAAAATCCATATCTTTCTCACTTGATTGCCATTGCCACGACTCCTTTGGTTACCAACAGAAACTAAAGAAAGTAGCGACGGTGTAGAAGAAGTTGACGATCTCAAGCCATTCCCTAAACATGGAAAAAGATCTAAAACTTCAGTTCAGTGAAAACGAAAATACCCCACCGAAAAATCCACAGATAAATATGAACACACGACACTCATATTTAGCAGAGAGAGAGAGAGAGAGAACTTAAGAGCGAGATGGAAAATGGGCGTCTGGGAGAAACTCCATTAGTTGAGAATCTGTGAAAGATTGCTCCGAATGTTCTTACAGACCCCATTAGAGGCTTTCTTTCTTCTATCCAATTCCCAGTTCTCGTCGTCGTCTTCTTCCGACGCTACTTTCAGTCGAGCTTCTTCTCAAGTTGCGCTCTAATGGACTCTTGATGGGCCTTTTTGAGCCTTGGAATAATGGCCTAAATCGGAAAAACGACGGCGTTTTATAATGAGAACCTTCTTTACACTCAAAATATATACTCTATATAAACGATATTAGACAGATATTATACGATGTATGGTTTGAAATTGCATATATGTGATGGGGTATTGTCTTATTAAAATAAAATGAACCCATCCTTAATTATTTTGGATTAATTGATAATAAGCATTTAAACACTATTAAATCAACCCCATAATACGTCGTCGTATTAGCATAATGTCCATCTACTTGGGGAGGGCCATTTCCAACTAACCAATTGCAAGATTAGTCACTAATTAAAAACTTAATTACTCAACAACATCAGTTATGTCGTAATTAAACACGATTAAGTAATCTTAATTTCGATTTGACTGAGTACAATATTCAAAGGATGACGGTTGCTTGCTTCCTGCCACCAAATAGTTGACTTTCTAACTACTAATTAGGTTTTAATATTTTAATTAAAATTAATTATTAAAAACCAGTGGAAGAAGAAGAAGAAGAAGAAAAACCAGAACTTGCTCTGCTTTTTGACATCTCTCTCCCTCTCTGCCATGGCTCATCTCTTCAGGGAGCTCAGTCTGGGTCATTCGAGGAGAGAGAATACGCCGCCGGCCACGACGAAATCATCGCCGGCGATTTCGGTGGCTGCTCCGCAGATCATGGCGGCTGCAGATCTCATTTCTCCATTCGGAGAATTCACTCCCAATCTCACTGATTCTGATCTCCGATTAACCGCTTACGAGGTCTTTATCGCTGCTTGTCGAACCTCGACAGGAAAGCCTCTGAGTTATGTGTCTTCTTCCAATTCTCACGGTGACTCGCCGACTCACCACCTCTCGCCTGGCTCCCCGGCATTACAGCGATCTCTTACTTCTGCTGCTGCTTCCAATTTTAAGAAGGCATTGGGGCTTAACTCTGCCGGCTCAGGGTCGAAGAAGAGTCCTGGTTCTGGTTCTGGTTCGGGCTCGGGCCACGGGAAGACTAAGCGCGCTTTGACCGTGGGGGAGCTCATGAGGATCCAGATGAGGGTTTCTGAGACTATGGATTCTAGGGTTAGGAGAGCTCTACTCAGGATTTCTTCTGGCCAGGTTTGGTTCGAGTTGTTTGATTTCAGTTTTTATCGAAAATATTACTTTTACTTGATCTAGTATTTACAGTGTATAAATTCCTAAACTTGATATGTATGTAATCGTTATTTCATTTGATTGCTGATTTTAAAAGAGCAAATTCTGGGTCATCTTGTTTGATAAAATCCAATACTCAGCTTGCTTTGCTCTTCTTGAACTTTGTATAGGTTGGAAGAAGAATTGAGTCCGTAGTAGTTCCACTAGAGTTACTCCAACAGCTAAAATCATCAGATTTTACAGATCATCAAGAGTTTGAATCATGGCAAAAGCGAACCATGAAAGTTCTTGAAGCTGGACTCCTTGTGTATCCTAAAATTCCTGTCGATAAGTCTAATACTGCAGCTCAACGACTCAGACAAATGATCCGAGCTTCATTGGATAGACCCATTGAAACTGGAAAAAATAATGAAACTTTGCAACTACTACGTAGTGCTGTTATGTCTCTTGCTTCAAGATCATTCGATGGGTCTCTTGATGAACCCTGCCACTGGGCTGATGGATGTCCCTTGAATCTTCGAATCTATGAGAAGCTACTTGAAGCCTGTTTTGATCCAAATGACGAAACGTCTATGATTGAAGAGGTTGATGAACTGATGGAAAACATTAAGAAAACTTGGGGAATCCTTGGAGTAAACCAAATGCTTCATAATCTTTGTTTTACCTGGGTTTTATTTTACCGTTTTGTGGCCACTAGCCAAGTTGAAATGGACTTACTTTATGCTGTTGACAATCAGCTAGTGGAAGTGGCTAAAGATGCAAAGACAACTAAGGATCCACAATATTCCACGATAGTTAGTTCGACATTGACACCAATGCTTGGTTGGGCAGAAAAAAGGCTACTTGCATATCATGACACATTTGATCGGGGAAATATCGAAACCATGGAAGGCATTGTTTCATTAGGGTTATCTGCAGCTAAGATTTTAGTCGAAGATATATCAAATGAATACCGTAGGAGAAGGAAGAATGATGTTGATTTAGCTCGAAACAGAATCGATACGTACATCAGGTCATCATTACGCACAGCTTTTGCCCAGGCAAGTTTTCTAGCATCCCCATTATGTCTCTTTTGATTGTACTAGCTTTTTTGCTTGCATTTAGAAGACGATGAAAAGTAGCTTGATATCATATAATGGCAAGACATGAAACGACAAATGAGTGTTTGTATTCACCTAATCATTCCAACTACATAGGTATCAGGAATATATCCATGTTAACCAAATTATGAAAGGTTTGAGAGACATGCTAAAAGTGCCTTTAAGTGTACCGCATATGATCTCCTTCTTTTGGTTGCCTATCTATTTCTACATCATAATGAACCACTATATCTTGCTTTATCAGTTTGAAGCCTTGGCTTTTCCATGTTTTATTTAGCAAAGCCTGAAAAGTTGAGTTTCCATATGTTTGTATGATTTCTTCATGTATTTTACTATAATGTAGATATTCTCTCTGTAGAGTGTCTAGTTATAGCCTTTGTATTCCTTTCTAAACACATTTTATGATATAATAGAAAATGGAGAAAGCAGATTCAAGTAGAAGAGCATCCAAAAACCAGCCAAATTGTCCACCCGTCCTTGCCATCCTTGCAAAGGATGTTGGTGAACTGGCAGTTAACGAAAAACAGGTATTCAGTCCAATACTGAAGAGGTGGCACCCTTTTGCTGCAGGTGTGGCTGTTGCCACACTTCATGCATGCTATGGAAACGAGATCAAACAATTCATGTCCGGTATCACAGAGTTAACACCAGATGCAATTCAAGTTTTGAGAGCAGCGAATAAGCTTGAAATGGATCTAGTTCAGATAGCTGTGGAAGATTCAGTTGATAGTGATGATGGAGGCAAGTCAATAATCCGTGAAATGCCTCCATTTGAGACTGAATCTGTTATAGCCAATCTGGTGAAAGAATGGATAAAAACAAGACTGGACAGAATGAAAGAATGGGTTGATAGAAATCTGCAACAAGAGGTACGTGCCTGGTCTTATTTTGTCTATGTTGGTCAACTTACTATCATGAAGGTCAAATGAGAAATTAAAAATTATGGAACGCCTCTTGTTCTTCCTTTTGAGAACTTCATGAGTTTCTCGCATTATTTTCCTTTTTTTGGCTTTTTCTACTGCAAACTTCGATATTGATCTACATCTCTTTACCAGTGCTGGTTTACTTAGTTCAGTTGTGTGCCTCAATTTATGTTGGTACAGTTTAAGCTGCAGTTTTTGCAATATTACGCAACAATATGTTAGATCTCGATGACATTCATTTAATATTATGAGAAGATCATACTATCATGTGTTAGGAACCTAGACAATTTAATAAAATAGGCAAACATAAAGATTAACACAAAACTATATATTTATAAAGTATAATAATTTAGCAGAAATTCGAGGGTCTGTGATCTCTCTCCAACAGAGATTCGAGGATCTTCACTCCTTCCTATTTTACATTCTCCTTAACTCAATTTCTATATTATTATATTTATAATCTCCTAATTTACTAATCTCTGTTCACTTCTACTAACTCCTATTAACTTTTGATAACGTACAACACACATAACTACCAATATACCCTTACAATTGTTTCCTAACATCATGACATTTCTTGGTTATTTGAAAAGGTGTGGAGCCCGCTAGAAAATGAGGAAGGTTTAGCTTCATCTGCTGTTGAGGTTCTGAGAATCATAGATGAAACTTTAGATGCATACTTTCAGCTTCCAATACCTATGCATCCAGCTTTACTTCCTGATTTGGTCGCTGGGCTTGATAGATGTCTTCAATACTACATCACCAAGGCAAAATTTGGCTGCGGTACATCCTATGAGCTCTTTAACATTATATATTTCAAATTTACTGTTATAAAAAACCCGTAAATATACTCTTTTTCATACAGGATCGAGGAATACATTTGTTCCTACTATGCCAGCATTGACCAGATGTACAATAGGATCAAAGTTTCAAGGATTTGGAAAGAAGAAAGAAAAACCAGCGACTTCACAGATAAGGAATTCTCAAGTTGCAACAATGAATGGGGATAGTTCATTTGAGATACCACAGCTCTGTGTTCGGGTGAATACGTTGCACCGAATTCGAAGCGAATTGGAATCTATCGAGAAACGAATAATCACCCATCTCAGAAACTCTGAATCTGCGCATACAGAAGACTTTTCAAATGGTTTAGGAAAGAAGTTTGAACTTTCACCATCAGCTTGCATTGAAGGAGTTCAACAACTCTGTGATTCAGCTGCATATAAAGTAGTTTTCCATGATTTAAGTCATGTTCTATGGGACGGTTTGTACATAGGGGTGCCCTCATCTACAAGGATTGAGCCTTTTCTGCGAGAACTCGAGAAGCGATTATCAATAATCACAGATTCCGTGCACGAAAAAATACGTACGAGGATTATTAACGACTTGATGAAAGCTTCTTTTGACGGGTTCTTACTGGTTTTATTTGCCGGTGGTCCTTCTCGAGCCTTCTCTCGGCAGGATTCCCTGATAATAGAGGAGGATTTCAACTCATTGAAAGATATATTCTGGGCTAATGGAGATGGCTTACCATCCGAGTTGATCGAAAAGTCATCGATTACTGCTAGAGATGTTCTTCCTCTTTTTCGCATGGACACGGATAGCCTCATTGAGCGGTTTAAGCGTGTGACGGTCGAGTCCTATGGCTCTTTGGCAAGATCTCGTCTCCCACTTCCTCCTACTTCCGGTCAGTGGAACCCCGTCGAACCAAACACTTTGTTACGAGTTTTGTGCTATCGGAATGACGAGGCTGCATCGAAGTTTTTGAAGAAAACTTATAATCTACCCAAGAAGCTGTGATGCATACATTGAAGGTTGAGGTAACCAAGCAATTCCCATCATTGTGCAGCAATTTCTTTTCAGATTACTTGTGACATTTTATATTATTCATTTTTGTTCCCTTTTTTGGTGAATGAATCCATAGCAGTCATAGCTCTACTTCCCATGGCATTGCCTGCATTTCCCCAATTCTTTTCGCCGAGTTTTTTAGCGTATAAGATCCAGGAGTAGAGTAGATTTTGTGACAAAAGTCGATTCTCCTGTCTGATATATTATTTTATTATGTGCTCGTATTATACTAAGTGCTATCGTGTAAATACTTAGCAAACTAAGAGTTTCATTTGTCATCAAAGACCAGTTCGTCGAGTTATTCTCGAACGGAATTGAAAAGATGCAAATTTTACAGGTCATTTTTATACTATGGCTGTGTTCAAAACCCATTCTAGACTTCAACCAATCTCTTGGATGAGCTTCAGCAATCAAGAGGGAAATTCAAACTCGAGAACTGATTGGAAAACAGACCCGGAACTTGAAATTAAACATATATAAATCGATTTCATTCATTACGAACGCTCTCAACTGTGAAAATTCTGGCATCGGATTCTCAACTGAGGATTGGGAAAACAAATATAAAAACACAGAATCCGCAAGATTTACGAAGAAACGGAAGGTCGACTCCCCACAATCTTCGCGCATTAGCCAAGAAAACCAAGAAGATGAGCACATAAAATGAGTATTTTGCTGCTCCAATTACTCCTCCAAAATAGCACGTCCAAGAGAAGTAGCAAGAGCAAGCCTAAGAGAGTTCAAAGCCTGGGCTGGCAACTTTGCTAAATCGAACTCGGGACACAGCCTCGCCTTAGACACCTCTTGGAATCGGCGTAGGAGGAGGTTGGTCTGAGACACATTCAGCAACGGATCATCTTCCCAGTTGAGTAGCACCAGCTGCCATATGTCACCAATAAATACCATATGATACACATAACCCACTAAAGATTCATACATGTTCATTTAAATTTGACATTGTTCCATAAAAAGAATAAATGCTATCATGAAACGCAAGTCCTGGTGTAGATAATATGTTTCAATGAGACCATAAGTCGATGGTTCAGATAGACAAGTAAACGGAAACAAAGCAGCACCCATATTCTGTATTCCGAACAAAGAATGGACGACCAACTTTCAAGATTTAAAAAACTTCAAGAAGCCAAAGAACATATTAAACTTACAGCTGATCTAAGGTTCAGCTTTCTCATTATTTCGTTCATTAATTTATATAAGTAAACGGAGCCCCGAGGGCAGACCACCTTTTTGCGTGTGCATTCTTGATTGATGGCTAAGAAGAAAAATACACAATTACAATAAACAAAATTTCCTAACTTCCATAAACCAAATGAAAATTTATAACATCTCCGTCAATGGCTCCCAAAAACGAAGAAACTTCTATCATCCCTTACAATAAAATAATTACATTCAAAGTCTGGGCCACACTAACCTCTCAGCGTGATATGGCATAGAACCGCTCAAGATCTTCGATAAGCTGGAAACCGCGTTCCTACGACTTTGAGGCAGCGCAAATGGGGAGCGATCCTCCGCAACTGAGAATCACTAATTTCTCCATCACCACCACTAAGCTTTAGCTCCAACACTTTTCCGCCAACGTCAACATCATCAACCTCTCTCGAATTACCATCGGAATGTGAGATGGAGAGGCGAGCTATAGGAGACGAGAGGCAGTGGGGAAATCGATAGACTGCCTTCTCGGCGAACTCCGGCGATGAGTTGACCAAAGCACCGCCGCAGAAACACCTGGCATTTCGCCGGACCGGGGCTTTACGCGGGGTTTTGCAAATATAAATTAATTGACAATATTGAAATAAATTATATATTTTTACGTGATATTTAATATTATTAATACAGAAAAATAAGGTGAAAAATAGTAAGTAATTGTACAACATAAATCTTTTCCTTTAAATTCAACTTATAATTTATGTCTAAGCTACAAAATCAAACAATATTATATTATGATCACCTCCACACATTACACTTCTGTGCCCAATCCCAAAGTATGCTGATTAAATCATGGGAAGACCCAGAAAGAAAAACTAAAAGAAAAGGCCACAAGGAATATGAACTTGTATGGCTATGATCCTGCATCTTGTGAACAATTTCAAACAATATCATCAACCACTTATATAAACTAGCTTTCCATTTTTGCTTACTTACTAAAATCATCCATCGCATCCAACGGAGACTCACCGGCCAATGTTTCGAGCTCCAACAAAAACCACCACGGCCGGAGATCCATGGAGGGCCTGCAAAGAACAATATCAGACATTTCCCTAGAGCTATTCCGAGAATGTGCAGTCACGGAAAAGCTCGATCCAATATCAGAGATGCAGCGTGCGAGTGCTGTGGCCTCTCCGAAGAGTGCACTGCCGAGTACATAAAGAGCAGGAGAGAGAAGTATTATGGGAAACTGATATGTGGGTTGTGTGGAGAGGCAGTGAAGGAAGAGATGGAGAAGGGGAGAGGGAGAGAGGAGGCACTGAAGGAACATGTTAGAGCTTGTGAGAGATTCATAGGGTTGATAGAAAATACCCTGTTTTGCATCAAGCTGAGGCTTTTAAGGAGATGTTGAAGAGGAGCTCGGGCAGAAGGAAATCCAATAGCCCGAGGGATAGGAACGAGGGTACTTCAGAACGAAAGGATCGTGGCCTTGCAAGGAGCTCTAGCTGCATTCCTGAAATTTCAAGGGATGTTAATGAGAAAACCATGATTACATTTGAATGAAGCAAAAGCTAATGAGAGAGAGAGAGAGTTGAAGGTTTTTGAGCCATCTACCTGAGTAATATGAATATTAGAAGCTGTAACGGTGACTGGTTCTATCTTCATTTTGATGCTCAAAAGCTGGAAATTGCTGTTGCGCTTTTGTATTTCAATCTCTTTCAATAGAGGTTAACCTAATTTATTGGAGCTTTCCTTTTTGTGTTTTTCAAAGAATATAGGTTTTATAAAGTCATTTAGAACCAATACCATTATAATCTACTCAAAGAGAGAAAGAGATAAAGACCGATATACAAACTCATTTATTAGTAACAATTAAAACTAAAACTCTCTTTTGGAGACCCTGATCCACGCCTAAACTGAAAATCAATCACTTTCTAATAAAAAACAGCCTTCCTAACCTTTGCCAACTGATAATTATGCGGAAGTTAATGAAGAACATGAAAAATTTGCAATAACCAACACATTTTATTAGCCAATAATCATCTGCTCGAAGAAAACATGTATCAAGTTCTACTTTTGTCTGTATGGAAATCCATGTGGCAGATAGAAAAAATGTATATTACAGGAGAAAGGGCAAGAGCCACTTCGGTTTGAATGTCATCGAAATAAGGCAGAACACAATAAACAACATGAGCAGAAGAAAAGGAGTGTCTTGAAATAGGATATGCTTCTAACCCATCATTTCACAGCTTCTATCTTCCATTTGTCATCGAGGTACACTGAGACCCAGTCCTGTTGGAATTCAAGACCAGGAATGTATTAGTTTCCTCCCAAACAAGATTTTAACTTCACAACAAACAAATAAGTAAACTCGTTCCAGCTGAAGTCCCTAGCAATGCATAACATTATCTTCCCCTCAAATATGTCTCATTATGAAATCTAGATCATGCATACTATTGATTAAAGCCTAGAATAAGCTGTGACTGAAAACAGTCGCATGCCTAAAGATTAAAAGCCTGCCTTACTTTTATGACACGTGATCTGATCACCAAATTTAAAACACATTTATTCAGCCCATCACCGAGACCTTTAAGTTGGACCAACCCAACAACTAAAAGGAATCGCTTGTCGCAATCTAGCTATCAAAGTAGCAAGATACAAAAGGTGGCGGGTAAAGCCTAAAAAATATGAATGGCAGCCTATGGATAAAACTAAAAAAATACAATAATCACTCGTGTTTCCTTCTGATTTCCTTACCATCCATATCCCGAGTTTTTGATAGAGCTAAAGAAAGACAAAGCTGGAGCTTTATTAAGAAAATAAGTGGAAAAAGGAAATAAAAAACATAAGGATGCTCGAGACGTTAATAAATGCATTAAATTGTTTCCCGCCATAGTAATCGCTATAGTTTTCCATCACATTACCGACGTGAAATTAAACAAAATGATATTCTAAACTCCAGTAGGTTCATAATCTAAGGAAAATCAGGGTAAAAAAGTTGCTTACGGATACTAAATCTAAAAGAATCAATATTATCAAACTCCTGGATTCGCACTGCAGATCATACCCTGAGACAACGCCCTGGAGCTCTTCGCATCAGCACTCAGGCACGAAGTCAGCCGAGCCACAGAGACAGCGGAATGAAGGGGAAGCAACGATTGAAGACAACCTAACTGAGGAACGGACCTGAAATTCAAAAATCCGGAATTGACAACCGGGTGCAGAATGAAGCACCGAATCAGAAGCAAAGATCAGCTTACCTTGAAAATGTAGGAGAAGAACGGGTCGTAGGAAGTGAAGGAATATATTTAGACTTGAAAGAATTGGCTTTAAGGAGAGATATAGTTGGCCTTGAGAGAGATCGAAAACGCGAAGCCATTAGAGAGCAGCGAGAGAGTGAGAGCCGAAGGAGGTAGGGTTTAACAGAGCGATCCGGCTTGGAAAGGAAATGGTTAAGAGTGCTGAGTGGGTTTAGCTGAGCATCGTCTATTTGGGCCGAGTTTAAACCTTTCTGTAGGCCCATTTAGACGCCTAAAAGACCATAACTTAACCAACCCACTTCTTCGGCCCAGTATAATGCCCATATAGACTCCTAAAAGACCATGACTTAACCGGCCCACTTCTTCGGCCCATTACAATGCCCATGTCTTGAACTCCAAACTCCTAATTAGAACAAACATCGTCATTTTCCTCAAATCACGCAACATGAATGGAAGTACATCCTTGTACGAGGTACTAATTGTACAGAGTGAGTGGAGAATGAGAGATGCACAATCTGACATTAGGAGAGTTAAAAGTGAACTAGTTCATGTACCCACAATTTAATATTATTCGTTATAGGTAAAAAAATCAAAAAAATTGACTATTGAAGTTAGCTCAAAACGTATTGTACTAAATTGAAAATAAACTGCTACGAAACCATATGACCCGTACCAAGTGAGTGGAGAATCTGAGATGCACAATCTCACGTTACGAGAGTTAAAAGTGAAGTGGTACATGTATTCACAATCTAATATTGTTCGTTTTGGTTCAAAAATCAGAAAAATCAACTATTAAGATTAACTAAAAACGCATTCTACTAAATTGAAAATGAACTCGACTCATAAACCATATAGCTTCCACTAACATAAATATGTGAGATTGTACAATTCTATTAGTATTTGCTCAATTTTCTGCACTAGATTCTCTCCGCCTTTAAAAAGAACATTCTTGTACAATAGTGCAACTTGTAACAGGTGAGTGGAGAATCTATGATGCACAATCTCACGTTGCAAGAGCTAAAATACTGATATAAACTCGACTTCTGCCCTAACCGTCTTCTTCTTCAAATGACAAACTACCACATTATGGCTATCCTCCTTAGTACTGGTTAATTTTGACAATAAAACTGCGTCGTTTCCGTGTCAATAATTCACATGTAGGGTAAGAAGAAAACAAAATTACAAAATAAAAAGTTTGTTTTATTCAATCATTATACGCAGAGTGGATTGTATGTATCTTAAAAGTTGTTGTCTTATTCAAAGTATTTGGTCACGAAACTATAGAATAATGTAACGTGTTGACTGACACGACATTGATATTCACATGTGAAATAATATTGGGCTTATTGGAATTCTAACCACCAAAGTCACGTTTTGTAAAACTAACACTCCTTTTAGATTAGATCATATTTCAAAATAGAGATTAAAATACATGAGCTCGTGTACGAAGCTTAATTTTTTATTTTTGTACGATTTTATGAATAGTTTAGCAACACGTGATCCCCGGTTCATTTTTTAAATAAATAAATAAATATTTTAGTTTAATTATGTCGTAAATTATATGATATTATTGTACGGAAGTCGGAATGAATAATGCCACGCGCTCTACAGCTGTATTCATTCCATTTATTATGATATTTAGCTAAGCTCTTTTTGGAGTCATTATATTTCTCTCAATTATCATTTATTTTCATGTAATAATAATAATAATCAAATATTAGAAAATTTATCAAACATTTAATATTATTTTTAAAAATGAATTTATAAAATTATTGTCTTCAAAATATGATAAATTTAGCGTAAATAACTCATGAAATATGAAGGTGTCGTAGAATTTCAAACTTTAAAATTATAATCGTGACCTCAAATTTTACTCTAATTATTTACTTATTTAATAATGTTGTTATTTGAAAAATTGATATTATCTTATTTAAAATTTTAAAATTAATTGACAATTTTTAAAATTTAAAATATTATTCGCAATTATATCATAAATCATGGATATGAAATAAAAACTCGAGAAATGTACGATAGATCTAGATCTAGCCATTGGATCTTCGTCACATTCAGTATTTATTTGCATTTTCTGAAGGGCCCATGCCAAATCATATTAATTTCAATTCGAGCAAATTAATTTAGTCTCAAGAATACGATAGAGTGTGCCTGCACAGACATAGTTCAGTTGGCTCAAAGATAGTAGATTGGATACAAGAGCCTATGTTCGACGTCTGCGTTATCCTAGTGTGTGAGTTGTTACC
>QAOC01048170.1:0-23672 GCA_003255005.1 Begonia fuchsioides | reverse complement strand
CTCATGTTGTTCCCGGTTATACTCGCATTCATGTTTCTAACTTTACTCGCAACATCATTTGATAGATTCATGAACGCCCAGAAGCGACCCGTAAAATGTTTTCTAATATGGCGAGAAAATAATTGAGGTCTAGTTTTAACATGTCATGTACAAATTTAGGCTCCCAAATGGAAAAAAACACAATTTGATTTGATGAAAAATGTGAAACTAGAATGAATCTCGATTATTCATCGTTTGGGTCATTAAACAGGCTCAGTAAAAAATGAATCTTTATGTGTCTACTTTCTCTCTCTCTCTATCCTCTCATGGCGGCGGGTTCCATAAGTTAAGGGGCAAGCTTTTGTTTTTTCATTGCGTTCCACACATGTTGGTCCTCGGCCTCAACTATGATATCATTGATCAGACTGTGTAATCTGGTAAACAGATATATTCCCACTCAAATTCAACTGTTCATTCCATCCACAATCCACCATTTTTGAATTATTGAAATCAGTATAATCCACATGGTGGGTCGTTCCATCTGCTTCACATGAAACCATTACCATTTCCATTTCCATTTCCACTTCAATTTCCATTTCAACCCTTTGACGAAACAGCCCAAATGCTAAATTATTTTTACAAATCTCGATATTCCTTTCTTTTCAGCCTATAAAATGCTCGGTGTTTTCTCTCTTTACCTCACGTGTTTTTCGCTTTCGGGGTTTCTTCGTTTCTGCGTTGCTGTTCTTGTTCATCCCTCTTTTACTTGCAGAAACTAGCGTTGGGGTTAGAGAAGAAGAGGTTGGGGTTGTTGATGGCGAGCACACTCAAAGAGATGGAAAATGGTGCCGTTTCGTGTGGAGCTAACGATGTTTATGGTGAAGATACAGCCACTGAGGATCAGCTTGTCACTCCCTGGACTGTCTCTGTTGCTAGGTGAACAAGACACTAATCTTACTTTTATCCTCGTTTTTGAATAGTTAAGTTAAAATTTATTATTTGGTTGCATTTGTTTTTATGTTCTGTCGGTTGTTTTGAGTATTTTTTTAAGCTTGGAGATTTGTTGTTTGAATAAAAAAAGATCTTGATGACGAAATTGAGCTGAGAGCATACCATAAAGCAAGATCTGTGACCTGTGCTAAACTTTGTATTTTTGGTGATAAGTATTGAAAAAGGAAAAGTTACTGTAAATAAGAAAAGAGAACTCCTTGTCACCAAGAAATTATGAAACTAGGGAAAATTTAATTAGGATTTGATGAGGGCTTTTAATGATACTACTTTTTCTTCCAAATGAAAAGTTTGGAGATTTTTCGGGATGTATGTGTTCGATTTTCGACGGTCTAGACGGGACAAAAGAAACATCTTGTTTGTTCTTCAACATTTTTTGATCGCCAGGGGTTTTTCGATTAGATATGAACTCATATGAAGTTTTGACCATTTTTAAAAGGGGAAAAACAAATGGATCTAGTAGTATTCCTTAGAAATTCTTTGATTTATCCCAAAAGCAGACGTCTTCAAGTGCTTCATTCTGTGAATAATCGAGACATTGAAGAGTAATATCTAGAAAAACATTTAAAAAGTCATTCTGGTTCAATTCAATCTTTCTTTGATTGATCGACCTGTGTGATATCCTGAATCTTCATTCCTGAAGAAATCGACCAATTTGAATGTTCAGTAAGCTTAAGCTATGGTTACTTGTCCTCAATTTCATAACTTTTTAGATTATTATAATGTTTGATTTAACATGAAATTGTAAAAAGATGGATAAGAAAATGTTGAGAACTTTTTCAATGGCTTCTTTAGCTAAGTTCAATCCGAATTTCATGTGTTACAGTGGTTACACATTGCTAAGAGATCCTCACTACAACAAAGGCCTTGCCTTTACTGAAAAGGAACGAGATTCTCACTACTTGCGAGGCCTCCTTCCTCCTACATACCTAACTCAAGAGCTTCAAGAGAAGAGATTGATGCATAACATTTCCCAATATAAAATTCCTCTTCAGAAATACATCGCCCTGATGGATCTTCAGGTGACTATTCTCGTGTTTGTTTTGCATTTGACGTTTTGATCGATGAGATCGATAAAAGTTTGAAATAATTTCTTTTGTTACAATTTACAGGAGCGAAATCAAAGGTTGTTCTACAAGCTTATGATCGATAATGTGGAGGAATTACTCCCAATTGTCTACACTCCGACGGTCGGAGAGGCTTGCCAGAAATACGGGAGCATTTTCAGACGTCCTCAAGGACTCTTCATTAGTTTGAAAGAGAAGTATGATGTGTTACAATATTATTTCTATCATTTAGAGTTGTTTAACACAAGCATTATGCTTCATTTGCTAATGAAAATGTGATCGTTTTAGGGGGAAGATTCGCGAAGTATTGAAAAACTGGCCGGAAAGAAATATTCAAGTCATTGTTGTTACCGATGGAGAGCGTATTTTGGGTCTCGGAGATCTTGGTTGTCAAGTAAGAACATAGAGAATTATGCTAAAATAATGGGGTTTACGATACTTAGAACTGTAATTCCACTTGACTAAAAAAATCAATCTGTGATGAATTTAAATATCCAACCAGATGGATTTGAGTTCCTAATATTTTGAAATATCCAGGGCATGGGGATTCCAGTTGGAAAGCTTGCTTTGTACACAGCTCTCGGAGGAATTCGCCCCTCTGCAGTAAGTAAAATCTGAACTTCATATTTTGGCTAAATCTAAATCTTGAAACTTGTAATTGTTCATACAAATGGAACTAATTGGTCAAAGTTTTTTTATTTTTGTCTAATCGTTTGATTTATTTCATATTTATAGTGCTTGCCTATTACCATTGATGTTGGGACAAACAACCAGCAGTTGTTGAATGACGAGTTCTACATTGGGCTTCGGCAGAAACGAGCGACCGGACAGGTTTGATTCCGCTTCTCAGACTGCCACCCATTTGAACATTGAGATTCAGTTCTTGAAGTATAAAAAAAAATTGTTTTTTTTTTTCAGGAATATTTGGAGCTTCTAGATGAGTTCATGTCTGCTGTTAAACAAACTTATGGAGAGAAAATCTTAATCCAGGTCAGTTGCATTTTCTTGGTTCTCATTTATAGCTTTGTGGAAGAACATCTTACCCGAGATATAAAATGTACTTTTGCTTCTTGTAGTTTGAAGATTTTGGAAACCACAATGCATTTGAACTTCTTTCCAGATACAGATCGACACACCTCGTGTTTAATGATGACATTCAGGTTAGATAGTAACTCTTATTGATAAAATGCGATTGATACTCTTTAACATTTAAGATCATTTATAATCATATCTTAATTTTACTTATAAATAAAATTCTCTCAGTTGTTGCCAATTTAGAATTTTTCTTCATTCTGTATGCTAAATCTAGTCTTCGTGCACTATGTTTCCATTCATGAAAATCTCTTCCCATAATGTCTATCATGACTTTGTAGCTTATTCACATGATCAACTGAGTTCAAAATCGCAACTGTTAGGATTCAAATCGTCGAATCTAGCTTTCAAGATCTCTGCTAACATAAATTAATTTGATTTTCTTTATAGGGGACAGCTTCCGTGGTTCTGGCTGGACTCCTCGCATCTTTGAAATTAGTTGGGGGAAGCTTAGCGGACCATACGTTCTTGTTCTTGGGTGCTGGAGAGGTATCTCAAATTTGCCTTATTTATTTCAAGATTTCATCGTGACATTATTAAGACACACCAATTATGTTTGTTTTCATGTTGTTTTTGACCTTTCTCTGTTTCATGTTCCAGGCTGGAACTGGTATAGCTGAACTTATAGCCATAGAGATATCCAAAAAGGTAAAATACTTTTTCTTCTTCGTTTTAATTTTAAAAATTCTTATCTTGTGTGACTAATCATTCGATTCTTCTGAAGACTAATGCTCCGGTTGAAGAATCCCGGAAGAAGATTTGGCTCGTTGACTCTAAGGTAGCTTAGATCGCCTTTACATAATTCGATCGAACTTACTCGATAATCCTACTTGCTGCATATAATGGAATTCGTCGATTTTTGCAGGGACTAATCATCCGGTCCCGTTTAGATTCTCTTCAACACTTCAAAAAACCTTGGGCTCACGATCACGAAGGAGTTAGAGATCTTCTGGGATGTGTAAACGTAAGTAGTCTTCATACTTTATGTCATTTGGCATATTTTTTTTAAGTAATTATCAATGGACACTTTGTAATTATGAGTATTTTTCAATTGAGACTTTTAATTTATAATTATCAATGAACACTTTGTAGTCAAAAATATTTTTCAATTGACATTTTAAACTCTTAATGATATCGATACCTTGAAGTAGGCGTATTTTTCAAATGACACGTTAAATTTTTAATTTCATCTTTTAACACTTCAAAGTATGAGTATATTTTCAATTGATATCTTAAATTTTAAAATTTTATCAACATGTACATAACATTAAATTTGACAATAAAGGATCAATTGATAATTGTATAAATTATGAAGAATTAATTGATAAATTAAAAATTTAATGTATCAGTTGAAAAATATCTTTATTACAGGTTGTTAATTGATAATTATCCTATTTTTTTAAACAAAATCTCTCATCAGTACTCGATTTTCACTCGATTTTCAGGCGATTAAGCCATCAGTGTTGATTGGAACTTCTGGAGTTGGAAAGACTTTTACGAAGGAGGTTGTTGAGGCCATGGCTTGCTATAATGAGGTCCTTCTTTTTCCCTTTTAATTTCACTAATCATGATTACAAATGATGAAATGGAGTGATTAAAATTGCTAACATGGATAATTTACATGCAGAAACCCTTAATTCTTGCTCTTTCAAACCCAACTTCCCAATCTGAGTGTACTGCTGAAGAAGCTTATTCATGGAGCAAGGTATTGCCTTGTGCTTTTCTTAATCTATTTTTGAATTATGTGAAAAACTGTTTCCTTAATCATTTCTGCTATGTAGGGTCGGGCGATCTTTGCCAGTGGAAGTCCATTTGATCCTGTCGAATGTAATGGGAAAGTCGTTGTGCCTGGCCAGGTGTGACTTTTCACATCCGAAAACAAAAATCTGTTTTTGGATTTACAAAATTATTTCTTCTTAATTCGTCCTAATCTTGTGTTTCAGGCCAACAATGCTTACATATTCCCCGGTTTTGGACTCGGTTTGATTATGTCCGGTACGATCCGTGTGCATGACGACATGCTATTGGCAGCCGGTAAGCACTAAATCTGTAACTTTCACATGATTTTCGTCGTTTTAACTACATCTTTCTCGTGCCTTGGCTTGCATAAAATTAAAGAAAACTCGAGAATGAGCATCAAACTTTAACCATAGGGGTGTAATCGGATCAAATCAACCCGCAAAACTGACCCAAACCTGCAATTTGGGTAGGATCGCTTCGATTTTTAATTTAAAAAAATCAATGTGAACTCAAACAAATACCAATTCAAATTTTTTTGCCGGATTTGGATCGGATCGAATATACGATCGGATTGAATTCATATCCAATTTTATACGAACCGACTCGTTGGATTATGTTGGTTAACCGATCAAAATTAAAATTTGTGAAGAAATAATTGAATTTTAATTGGATAAGACCGATATTCTACGAGTTTAAATTTAAGAAAACTGAATGTGAACCCAAAATGAATCTAACTTAAAATTTTGGGTCGGATTCAGATTAGATTGACTATTCAGTTGATTTTAGTTCAGATATAATTTTTTAAAGCTCAAGTTATCAGATCAAATTTATTTTTTTATGAAACCCTTATTCGATCCCACGAGTCCTATCCCTAAAGAACAATGACATGAACTCTATTTTTTTACTTAATTGTCAAATTGTTTGGCTCAATTAATGACTTGATATCCCGCGTTTGTACGACAGCGGAAGCTCTAGCAGGACAGGTTACACAGGAGAATTTCGACAAGGGATTGATTTACCCGCCTTTCGCCAGCATTCGAAAGATATCTGCCCACATTGCAGCTAACGTAGCCGCCAAGGCTTATGAACTCGGTATTTATTCGATGAATTCCGTCTTTTTCTGTTTTATTTTTTCATTGTACGAACCACAATTCTTTAAATATTTGATCTAACAAATGTCGCGATCATACAGGCCTTGCGTCTCGCCTTCCCCTTCCTAAGGATCTGGTCAAGTATGCTGAGAGCTGCATGTACAGCCCTCTCTACCATAGCTATCTTTAAAGCAGTCTGCCATTGTTGTAGTTTCCTTTTTTGAATTATTGTTGATGGATCCTAGGCCTGCCTAGGGGAAGTTGTTTGATCTTGCTACCTACCATTTTCGTTTAGATGTATTGCAGTATCAGATCTGTATTTTTTGCATAGAAATTGAAAAAAAACTTGTCAAATAGTTGAGATCCTCCTTAGCTTCCATGGCGGTTCCTTGAACATACGTGATAGAGATGACAGTTTGTTGGTTTGCTTCCATGCTTCTCTATGCCGGAAAGCTAGGAGATTTACCATTTTCCGAGCAATCTCCGGCCATTATTAAAGCACAACTACTCCAACCGACAAACTTCATCAGAAGTTGAGATTATAAACTAACAATCTGAAATCTTCCTGGTCTGATCATCCTCCTCCAACCTATCGATCCGATTGTTTATTTGTATATAAATTCTTGAACATCGATCAGTCTTTCGAACAGGAAATCTTAAATTGTTAATTTTTATAGCTACCCACTTTTTAGAATCATTCAGTTTACTGATTAGAATTTAGAACCCAAGCAAAAATCTTCGATTTTTCTCTGAGGGACGTCGAAAATGGGCCATACATTGTCATGGACGGCCGAGATGGCTTGTCCATTTCGGCCTAGAGGGCTGCCGATAAACTTAATAAATTTTGTCCCCCACCAGCCATTGCGATCAACTTTTGAGGTTCGCCATAAGGAAATCACGTCTAAATCATCTCTTGTCAGGATGGAGTGCTGGCAGATGGGTTCTATTAAAAGCCTCGGATATTGCTGATGCGGCTCTTAATAAATTTACCAGGCTATGGATTCTCTTGGAGGTGAGCCAAAAATGTCCTCAGAAGGAGGAATCCATGGGGAAAACATCACCATGACAGCAACCATAAAGTTGATCTATGGACAAATCCATCATCGCCCACAATTTTTTTGGATCGTTCTTGCACCACTGCCCAATGATTGAAATTTTTATCTTTAACTTGGGTCCACCGATTCGCAGGCAAGTGTACCTTACCTTGTCAAATTCTTTAGAAAGTAGGCGTTATTGAATTAAATAATATTGCTAGTTAAACTATTTCAGGCAGAGTTCTTTTGCCAACTAATTATGCATACGAAAATTATGTGTATATGCATATATTGGTGAGCTAATTTCTTGCAGAAATGTGTATAACATGTCAATCTTAGAGTTTAGATTTTTTATTTTATCTTTCCTTTATTTTGAATGATCAGACCTAGGTTCTTCAATGGCAGAACTAACTGTGGCTCATTTTGCTTTAGGCTGACATTGTATGTGATGGCTCACTAACTATTGTCTTTTGGAAATTTATGTATTTTAGTATCACTTTATCGTGTTGTTAGATAAAGCATGAATGTAGACGGATTGGTGGAAAGATGCTACACTTTTGTTTCTACAATTATGTTCGAGACAAATACTATAAACATATCTAACCATAAATGGATGAACTATCATTCATATTTTGCAGCCAATTTTAGAAACTGGATATTTGGAAATTATTTCATGATATACCGATTATCGAGGTGTCTGTGCTGGGATTCTTATCATGTATTAGATAGTGATAGTGATAGTGAGATGGAATATGAATTTCTCCATTGAAGGTAACCTCATAAAATTCATATTCTTATTTTCCCTATAGCCTTTGTGTCTTTTATAAAGGAGGAAACGTGACCACATACCTGCATAAACCATTTTGAGAGAGAAACGTTGCTCTCTCTCTCTCTCTCTCTTTATATATATCGATATATGTATATATCTCTTTGGTTGGGTTGCCATTCACCAAGGAATAAAGGCACTGCCTCTTCTGTTGATTCTTCTTTCTGTAACATTTGGCTGAGAAAAGGACCACACTCTTGCCAAAACTAAAGGTAAATATTCCCCTTTCAATCATTTTGTTACTCAAAACATTACTGTTTGTTATTAATAATCAAAATGTACGCTCAAAATGGAGGATAAAAATGCTTCTTATGGTCATAAAAACAAGAATTGGCCTTGAAATTTTACTATGTCCATCTATTTGAATTCCTAAAATGTTGAAAAGCTTTTGTTTTTTTGTAATGAATAATGAAATGCTATCTCAAAGCATAAGGAAAAGTATTATGATGTCATAAAACAACATACAATGTTACTAGAATCTCGTTTTTCGAAGTATCTTTATCTTCTTATCGCTCCCTTCCCACCCGATCAAATTAAAAAAAGAGAAGGAAAAAAACTTGTATGATTCATTTTATATCCCTTTACATTGCATTATATCATGGTGGATTATCTTTCCAATTCATTATGAAAATTAAGGAATTTCTCCTGAATTTGGTCATCCATTTTTTTTCCATCAAAATCGAAGTAAATGCATGTGTCTTTTATATTGGCCTTATTTTTCTATAGAAACGAATAAAAGAAATTGTATGGAAGAGCTAGAAGTAAGTTTTGAGAAAGATATGGAGAAAGTAGCTATTAACGAGGAACCTAGAGAGAAGAACATTAACTATGATTTATTCATTTAGATTGGTTTCGCCCGCTTATTTATGGGAGGAGTTCTTTCTGGTTTCTGTTTTTGTAGTTTCTTTTCAATAATACAAATTGATTCCTATAACAAAAATAGGACCTTGTGGGGAGATTTGGTAGTACCTAAATCTTTTGAAGAAAGTATAAAGCATTAGTTTACAGAATCTTCTTTGAGTGCCACCATGATGCTACTTGGTACTACTGTATTTACTCATCATTTATGTAGAACCCTTTTGCATATCTTTGAGGGTATTAGGGGATTCTGCAGCTGAGAATATTTCTTTCATCTGCAAACCTCTTTCAAACCAAAAGCAGAGTTAGTTTGCTCTTACAAACTTATTTTCTTTAAGGAAATGTGAAACAAAATGTAACATAGACAGATCTGTTCATGTGTTTCTAAAACTATATGAGCATAATTAGTTTCGTCACAAAGAATATCGGAGATTAAACAGATCTTTTGTCAAAAGTAATTTTGCTGTCTCACAAGGATCATCTTTTATCCCTATTTCTGAAACGTTTCGAAAAATGATCCAAAATTTTGTTCTTTATGTCATTCCTTTAAACTACTAAATATTATCTCTAGCGTCGTTCTTCATCGTGCTATATTGTGGCCTGCTTCTTTTTTTTGTGGTATATTTTTCAACAAATTGTGTACATCGTTTCACAGGAGGTTCCTGAAACAACGATTACCTTTTGATACGTATTTTTTATAAGGATTACCTCATGAGTATTATACTGGTAATTTATAGTTTCTCTATTTTCAAGAACTGAATATTGGAATCCTCCTAACTGGGGTTTAGGGATTTAACTGATGTTTAGGGATTCCATTGAGAGAACAAGATGGCTTTCCCTTCCCTATGAAGAGTACTCTCAACTTCCAAAGATCATTTAGACTTTGATAAGCGAAGAACAAAGTAAAAATAATTAAATAAACTCTCCGACCAACCTACTGGGATGCTCGGTCCGTCGGGATTTTCGCTTGGCAAGTGGAAGCTTATCTTTAGATTAAAGATATTAGCCTTTTGTTAGGCTATTTAACTTCACTATCCTTATTATAACTCCTCACTTCGCATTTCACATGGTGACACTTCACTCGATCAATCGTCGGTCATAGCATGAAGAGAGATTCACCCTCCAACAAAAGGGTTCGATCTCCTATAATTTGACCATGAACGCAGACCCTACACCTCTCCCATATGGCAAAAGATCCTTTAACTTAGTAAACACTTGTTAGTAGGTGGATCTCTCTTCATATTTCGACTCCCCAATCAAAGGTATGACCGGTAAGAAGTCGAATGAAATGCCACTAAGTGAAGTGGATCCTTTTCTTTTTCGTTTCTCATTAAAAAGAAAAATGAATTCAAAACGAAATGTGCCGTGCACAAGAACACATTTCAAAACACACTTTTTCATTCACATCACGCACTTAAATGCCTACTCCCCCTTCCCTATAAATACGCCTTTTTCCCATCCGTCGAAGCAAACAACTCTCTCTTAAACCAGCCATCCTTTTAACTCTCTGCACTTTCTTTTCTATAAAATATCTGCTATTGGCCGGAAGTGATGGCTGGAAATCAATTGAAACGGCAAATCATCTCCACAAAACGATGTTTCTTTGAACAGGTTTATCAGCTTTCTTACCACCATAACTGCTGTTTTCATTTACTCTGTAGTTGGTTGAAACCCAAATCTACTTGCATATTTGGCTGTCAGTTTGATCAAAGTGGACACATAGATCTAACCAACCTGACCAAATGCTGTTCTTTGTTGAAATTATATTTTCTTTCCTTTTTTTAAGATTTAAGTCCTCTTTGTGGGCTCCATAAAATTACTTTTGTTTAGTTTCTATTCAAGGACTTCCCATTTTCTGTGTCTACAATTAGAAAACACAATCTGCATATGTTGAGGTGAGCTAAGATAAACAGCTCTCTGGCTTATGGACTTAGACTATGACTAGAGTTAGTACTCAACTATCATTGAGCTCTTCATAGCTCTTCAGGAAGTCAACAAGAGAATTGAAAGGAGAGCTTAATTTCATGGTGCAGGGATATATTGATGCTGAGCAATTTGCAGAGCTAGAAGAATTGGAAGATGAAGCTAACCCTAATTTCGTAGAGGAAATCGTGTCTTTATTCTACAGCGATTCGGCGCGATTGATTAGGAACATAGAGCAAACACTGTGGGTAGACTGATCAAGTTGAATGAGTGATAACAGTTTTGTGGATTTTAATTATATGTAAAATTGCTTTTTTGAACAGGATGCTGAAGCCTCTTAGTTTCGAAAAACTGGACAACTACATGCACCAATTCAAGGGTAGTAGCTCAAGGTGATTCGAAAATTAATCATTTTTATTCTTCATAATTAATTTATGTTACGGATTTCCTCCTCACAATTCACTCGGTGGCACTTCAATCAGAACCATCGGTTGGAAAGCTATAACACGGAGGGGATCCACCCTTCGACAAAAAGGTTAGGTCCTTAATAATTTCACCATGATGGGTTGTTATGGACCGAATCCTAGTGTTAGAAGATGGATTTTTTCCCAAGTCACGGCTTCTCAGTTTAAGTAACTGACTAATATGAATGCCGAAAAAGTGCAATCAAGTAAAGTAGGAATGAAGAACTGGATGAGTTTATTAACTCGAAAAGTCCTCAATTTCATTGTAGCATTGGTGCGCAGAAGGTGACTAATGGATGTGCAATGTTCAGAGAATATTGCTCTGCTAGAAATGCTGAAGGGTAAAATATCTTCTGTAATATCTGATGCTTTTCTTGTTCTCCCATCTTTATTAATGATTTTTTTATTATTTTTATTTTAGATGTATCTGGAGTTTTCAACTAGTTAAACAAGAGCATGAAATTCTGAGGAAGAAGCTTGAGTCTTATTTCCAGGTTTCTCTCTCTATCTATCTCTATCTCTGTCTTTGTCTCTAATGGTCTCTCTCTCTGTTTCTCTCTCTCTATCTATCTCTCTCTGATGGGATCTCTCTGTCTCTCTCTCTCTGTCTTTCTCTCTGATGGGATGCACTTTTTTAGCAGCTGGTAAAACAGGCAAGAAATGTAGAGGGTTAAGGAGGTAGAAAGTGATCAGACAGATGATGACGTGGATGGAGCAACTTCAATGCATTATGCATGAGATCGTACTATAGAGTTTAGGTAGCCAGCCATGGTGGACCAATAATATAGACTATATATATATGTATGTGTATATGCGTCATCAATATGTAGCCAGTGCCTTAGTGGACTGGTCTCCCATTTTCATTCTGCTGTTTAAACAATAATGATTACAAGTTAAAGTATTCATTGCTGTAATCTTCTATGAATGATAATATTATTCAACCTCTCAACATGCACGAATCTCCGATGTAAATGACATAAGCCTGACATGGAAGAACAGTCACAAATGGAGAGAGAGAAGAGAGAGAGAAGACTCTCGTCTCTCTCCTGCATAGAATTCTCTCTCTTTCTCTCTCCTTCTGCATAGAATTCTCTCTCTTTCTCTCTCCTTCTGCATAGAATTTTGCAACAACCCACCTCCATAGAAGGGCATAAATGCAGCATCAAAAGATGGAAGAAAAAACCTAAAGAACAAGGCCTGGGATTGAGTCTAGCTACAGCCATTAAAAACCCCTGCAATGTTCATCTGCTTTGAACTGGAATTACATGCAGAAAAAGAATTTCTTTTCAGACCTAAATTGTGGGTAGATGATGACATTTAGCCTTCCACTTGTCAAGAATCCACTCAAAACAATTTATAATCGCAGGCGTCTCCTCATTATCACTTCTATATTCCACTCTACTTGCTCAGATTAACGGTGAGCAGAGATCGTCGTCATTTTCTGCGTTAAAAAATACTTGTTTTTTTTTTTAGTTTTAGGTTCTATATTCTCATTCTCCTACTCTGCAAAGCATATTTAGGAGGAAGGTTCGTGTTATGTAGGGCGGCTATGAGGGTTTTTGGCTTTTGGGTTATAAAATATACTACCTTTTCTGGTCCATTTTAATGGTGGGTGCTCATTTTCGTTGCCATATTTTTTCTCCAGGTGAAGCGGGGAAGAACAGTGGCCATGGCGAATGGGATCGAGCAAGCTGCTGTTGAGTTTGAGATGAGAGATTCTGGTTTTGATCCTCATCTGAATTCATCTGAAGCTAATCTGGACGACGATGGAAAGCCAAGAAGAACTGGTTCTCTCTCTCTCTCTCTCTCTCCTTCTGTAGCGATTAAAGAAAGAACAGAGAAAAAAGTTTGACGTAAGATTCAGATTATCGTTTCCACGAAGACAACTCATCGTTTTCTCCGACTGCTGACGTAGAGTTTTTCTCTCTCTAATCTCTCTCTACCAACCCACTCAAATCATGAGAATGATAGTGGGAGGTTGAGTTTCTCATAAATGGGTATTTTAATGTCTTTCTCAGAAAACTTTTTAAATAAAAAAACTCTGAACTATTCGGGTTGGAACTCAGGCACGGTGTGGACTGCAAGTGCGCACATAATCACGGCGGTGATCGGCGCCGGAGTTCTATCACTGCCGTGGACGATGGCCCAGCTGGGGTGGCTAGCCGGAATCGCCATTCTCCTGTGTTTCGCTGCCATAACTCTTTACACTTCAAATCTCCTGGCCGATTGCTACAGATCTCCCAAAAGAAACTACACTTACATGGACGCTGTTTACTCCGTTTTAGGTTGAATTTGTTGATCTTGTTTAGTATTTTACGATTTAGATTAACGTTAATATGATCTTAATTAGTGATTGATTAATGATTAATTAGGAGGAAAGATGTACAAGGCCTGTGGATGGATTCAGTACGGCAATCTTGCTGGGTTCGTGACTGGCTATACAATTACTACCTCCACTAGCCTGGTGTATGTTTCTTTTGATCCATCTCTTTTGAGTTAATTTCATTTTTCCCTCTGCTTAATCGAAGAAACTCGAGCGTTTAAATGATCGCTTTTATTTGAGGTGAGCAAAACCGAACGAGAATTGCAAATTTACTTGAATTTGGTGGTCTTGGTTTGGTTCAGTCTGGGTTTGTTCCCTCACGGTTTTTATTCCGGTTCCAATTTTGGGAGTAAAAATATGCAAAGACCGAGCCGAACAATGAGTCAAATAACCAATCCAAATGGGTTGACTCGACCCAAAATTGGATGAAATCCACTCCAAACCAAAAATCAAATAGCATTATATACTCCTTAATCGCTGCACCGGACCACAAGTTTACCCAAAATCGGGGTCTGTGTACGATTCAGTCTGGGTTTGTCCCCTCCTCCGGGTAAAATACACTGAACAATTAGTCAAAAAACCATTCCAAAACGGGTTAACCCGACCCATAACTGGATAAAACCATCTCCAAACCCAACCAGCTCCAAACCATGGCCGATTCCTGGAAGCCTGATCCAAGTACAATATACAAATGTATTTTTTCAATTTTTTCTGTCAAAAAATGGATCGAACCTGAACTGAATTCACGGATCCAGTTTGGTCATCAATTTCCGGAATCTTGCACCACAAAGTATGGTCCGGCCAGGCCAGCAATGGTGCCCGAATCGTTCCGAAAGTGGTCACTTTGAATTATGATTGGTCATAAAGCAAGAACTTGTTTTGTTTACAGGGCAATAAGAAAATCAAATTGCTACCATAGAAGTGGTCACGGGGCAGCCTCATGCAAATTCTCGAACATACCATACATGGTCGGGGTCGGAGTGGTCGAGATTTTGCTGTCACAAATTCCAAACTTTCACAAGCTTTCATGGCTCTCCTCCATTGCAGCTCTCATGTCCTTCGGCTATGCCTCGATCGGCATAGCCCTCTCCATCTCGAGAATCAGCTCCGGTACATATAAACAACTGCATAAATGAAAAAAGCAAACAAATTTCAGTTTTCTAAATGCGATTTTACAGATTTCAGAAAGAGAAAATAGCCAAATAATGTATTGAATTGTAGCTTTTGGCTTTCTGGGTTGCAGGGCAAGGAGGGAGAAGCAGTTTAACTGGTGTAGAAGTTGGCGTTGACGTGTCAGCAGGAGAAAAACTATGGACAACATTCAGAGCAATTGGTGATATTGCATTTGCTTGTTCATATGTTCAAATCTTGTTCGACATCCAAGTAAGTTTTTTTCTTAATTTTTTGGATAATCGCAACACTATTCTTTGGAAGAATGAAATTGGAGCTCATGGGTCTGTCAAAAAAACTAGTTTTGAAAAATCAAAAGTAAAAAAAATGGAGATTTTTTGAAGGATACATTGGGATCATCGCCGCCGGAGAACAAAGTGATGAAAAAAGCAAATCTGGTCGGAATGTCGACGATGACGAGTTTTTTCCTGCTCTGTGGTTGTTTTGGATACGCCGCCTTCGGAAACCAGGCCCCCGGAAACATGCTCACCGGATTCGGATTTTACGACCCGTTTTGGCTGGTCAACCTAGCCAACGCCATGATCATCGTCCATTTGATCGGAGCATACCAGGTATCGATTAATTCATCTCTTCTTTAGCAAACTGTATCAGATCCCCGAATCTCAGGCCTCGTTTTCTCTGCGGCATTTTCACAAACAGGTTCTGTGCCAACCAATCTTCCGCGTAATCGAAACATGGGCGGCGATCAAATGGCCAGATTCGAAGCTGGTAAACAAAGAATACCCAGTTAAACTATTCGGAATGAGATGCAGACTCAACTGGATGAGGCTGATTTGGAGAACAATCTTCGTCATGGTAGTCACAGTAGCAGCAATGGTGATGCCGTTCTTCAACTCCATGATCGCGCTTCTCGGAGCAATAGGGTATTGGCCGCTGGCAGTGTATTTCCCGGTGGAGATGCACATTGCTCGGAAAAAGATAGAGAAACGAAGCCTGAACTGGGTGGGGCTGCAAATCCTGAGCATGGTGTGCTTAATCGTGACGGCGGCGGCGGCGTTCGGCGCCATTGAAGGGCTGGCGAAGGGTCTCAGCAAAGCTAAGCCGTTCACTCTTAAAGAGTAGTTAGTTCGTAATTGCGTCTTATATGAAGGCTTAACAATGGGTTAAGCCACTGGATTAAGTCCCTAATTAGTAATTAGTTTGCCTTTGATAATCTCCTTTAAAAACTCCAAAAATGAACCAGAATCCTGAGCATGGATTCTTTCCTAGCTCCGTTCTCAGACTGTGCAACCATTTCGGGTCTGATCCTTGGCTATTTGAACACAAAAACAGGGATTAAACAAAGGGTCAGACTCCATACTTGATGCAAATAAATAGGAATTTATCGGGGAAATACCAACCCTTAGAAGGTTGTCAATTCAAAAAGCCCCCACCCAGAACGAAGAACGACAAAGTATCCAAGGGCAGACGGGTTATTAAACGGATAAGGCATTATGAAATACATTTTCAGCATCAACAGAACCGTGGTCCTTCAAGCCAACATCACCCTGCAGATATCCTGGGACTCTCACTATCTCCAAAACTTCGAGTTATTCACTGCCATGTGCCATCCCATACAATTCCTAATCTTGAAATCCTCAAACTGAGAAACTCACCTCCCGATTGAGGTTCGAACATTTTCAACTGCCATCGTTGGACAAAATTGTTTCACTTAGTGCCTACAGCAGCTATCGCGGTAGAATCATTCCCTACATTCTCCAGATTCTCAACACTCTCCTGACTTAGTTTTGTGAAACACATTTCTTTAGTTTCACAGAGAAGAATCTCACAAGACTGAGTGTTCCCCAATGAAAATTTCTCTATAACTTCAATCGAATCAGTCTGCAATTTCTCATCGGACCTACAACTAGTAGTTTCCATGGGGACATATTCTGAATGGCACGAATTACGCACCATGACTCGGTCTTTTCACCGTTACTCGGCACTCCATTCTTAACTATTCCAAAATCTTTGAGGCCGCTGCGTTTTCAGGCCCGATATACACCCGAAGGCTCTGCGTTTTGAACGATCCAAGGATGTTCGAGCAGCTTGTGCAATGGCAGTCGTTGATGAGACTCTTTAACAAGCATCTGCATAAAAATAAAAATAAAAAGAAAAAGAAAAAAGAAAAAAAGAATGATTTTCAGCAGATGATTTCTAAGTATAGGTATAGATGAATTCAAGTATAAAGCAATGATTTGAACCTGAGTAATGAGATCTTTGGCTGATGAAGAGACTATAGGCTTAGATGGAAATTTCAAATCAACTTGAACAATCCTACAGTATATAACAAGCTTCAAAAACTAAGATATAGTTTCAAAACAAAACAATTTTTTTTGGTTAATTTAAGAAATACAGACCTTTGATACGTGTCAGAGTGTTCCTTTGCTTCGAACGGTGGAACCCGTAAAGAAACTCGTAGCACAAAATGCCAAGGCTCCAAATATCTACGCTTGCATCATGCTCAATACTCTCCACTGTTCAAAATCATTGTAGATTGATCATGACTAAGAAAGTTAATGAAAAACCAATTTAAATATTTTCACAGCCAAAAAAATTCTCTAAAGTTAACTAAAAACTTGTAATTAATTTCCAAAATGTACCCATTTCAGGAGGAAGATAGTCTCCGCCGTCCAAAATCATATAAATTTAACTAAAAACTTGTAATTAATTTGCAAAATGTACCCATTTCAGGAGGAAGATAATCTCCACTGTCCAAAATCATATTTTATTAAGACAAAGAAAGTTGATGAAAATCATATAAATTTAACTAAAAACTTGTAATTAATTTGCAAAATGTACCCATTTCAGGAGGAAGATAATCTCCACTGTCCAAAATCATATTTTATTAAGACAAAGAAAGTTGATGAAAATCATATAAATTTAACTAAAAACTTGTAATTAATTTGCAAAATGTACCCATTTCAGGAGGAAGATAATCTCCACTGTCCAAATCATTACAGATTATATTATGATAAAGAAAGTTGAAGAAAAAACTGTTTCACTTCAATTATGTTCCAGGTACCACAATGAACGATTACATCACGAGTTTCAATCAGTTAGTCACTGATTTGATGAATATGGATGAGACGTTCAAAGATGAAGATCTAGCTTTGATGTTATTGGTATCCCTTCCTGAGGAGTTTGAGTTTCTTGAAACAACTCTACTTCATGGGAAAGTTGAGGTGACTCTCAGTGAAGTGTGTGCTGCCTTGTACAGTTACGAACTGCGAAGGAAAGATAAAAAAGGAAACACCAGCGGAGCTACAAAAGCTCTAGTTGTGAGAGGGCGTCCGCAAAGCCAGATCAAAGGGAAGAAAGAGAGATCAAAATCGAGGCCCAAAATAGGTAAAGATGAATGTGCCTTTTGTCACGAAAAAGAACATTGAAAGAAAGATTGCCCAAAATTGAAGAATAAAAGAAAATCTGACAAAGGAAAAACTATTGCAGATTCAAATGTTGCTGAATGCAAAAGTGATGCTGAATCAGATTATTCTCCAAGTGTTTCACGATCAACATCGCATCCAGATAAGTGAATTTTGGATCCTGGTTGCACCTATCACATATGTCTCATTCAAGAATGATTTTTTGAATTTCAAGAAATCGATGAGGAGTTGTTTACATGGGTAATGATAATCCATGTAAAACAACTGAGATATGTTCAATCAAGCAGAAGAATCATGATATATTCACCTGAATTTTGCGGGATGTGCGGTATGAGCAATGCTAAAGAAGAATCTCATCTTATTGGGGGCTCTAGAATCTAAGGGCTTAGTTATGATAATGCGAGATGAAATTCTTAAAGCAACTTCAGGAGCACTGGTGATATGCGATTGGGACAATCTGTATTACTATCAATGTAGTACAATTGTTGGGGCAGTCGCAGCAGCAACTTCAAGTCTCATGAAAGATGCAGAGGCAACAAAACTGTGGCATATGCGATTGAGACATGCTGACGAGAGTGAAGTTTGGTATTGCAATCTATAATATCAAGGATATTTTGGATTATGTACACTCAGACGTAAGAGGTCTAATCAAGACTCCGTCTCTCAGAGGGAGACATTATTTTATCACTTTCGTTGATGATTTTTCCAAAAGAATTTTGGTGTTCACTATGAACAACAAAGATGATGTGCTTGGAGTTTTCTTTAAACGGAAAACTGAAATAGAAAACCAGACATGAAGAAAAATAAAGGTTCTCCGATCAGACAATGGTGGAGAATACAAGAGCAATCCATTAATGAAGGTATGCCAAGATTGTGGCATAATTCAGTACTTCACCGTTAGAGGAACACCACAACAGAATGGAGTGGGAGAGCGTATTAACAGAACACATGTGGAGAAAGTTCGTTGTATGTTGTCTAATGCTGGATTATACAGGAAGTTTTGGGCTGATGCTATAACATACGCTCAACATCTAGTCAATCGTTTACCATCATCTGCTATAGATGACAAGACTCCATTGGAAGTATAGTCTGAAAAACCTGTTACTGATTATGACACTTTACGTGTTTTTGGTTTCACTGCATATTATCATGTGAATGAATCAAAGTTGAATCCAAGAGCAAAGAAGACTCTGTTTATGAGCTTCAATGTTGGAGTTAAGGGATACCGTTTATGGTGCTAGCGAGCAAGAAGACGATAATCAGTAGAGATGTTACATTTGATGAAACTGCCATGTTGTAGGTAAATCTAAAAGAGGCTGACAATACTTCGCAGCAGGTGGAGTATACTACGAAGTAGGTGGAATTTAAACAGGCAGTGGTAAATCCAGCAAGTAACACCACTCATGACTCACCGGTGGCAGAAGGAGAGTCAAATGAGGAAGAAGTTCCTACCCAAGAACTTCTACATCAATCAGAGCCAATTGCCATTAAAAGAACAAGGCGAGAGAATAAAAAACCTGCTCGCTTTACTGATAATGTTTCATCCACTTACCTAGAAGCCATTCGAAGTTCAGAAAATGGTAAATAGGCAGGTGCAATGGAAGAAGAAATGCAATTTCTTAAAAAGAACGGGACATGAGAGTTAGCGCCACTACCAAAGGGGAAGAAGGCAATTAGATGCAAATTGATATTTGCAAAGAAAAAAGGATTTCCAGACAAAGATGATATCCGTTACAAGGCAAGATTGGTGGCTAAATGACAAGTTATTCATTTAGCAAAGAATCAAGTCTTTCATGCACGGACGAAACATACTGATGTTCGCTATCATTTTGTGCGGAAAATCCTCGAAGAAGAAGAGATACTTCTTCAGAAGGTTCATACTTTGGAGAATCTTGCAGATATGCTGACTAAAGTGGTTACAAGAACCAAGTTTGAACATTTTTTAAACTTGGTTAATATCCTGCAAATTTGAGTAGGCGCATGACGGTGCAAATTTAGAGACACTGCGAAAATTGTTTGATGGAGAATATTTGTTTTTGGGTGGGATTGAAATTAAATCAAAGTGAAGATTTGTTTTTGACTGATTTTTTGTTCTAGACCTAAAGAACTAAGACTTTGGCAAGTATGGGTTAGTAAAGTAAGTTGTACCTGTGCACCAATTAGAAGATTTTCTGGTTTTATATCTCTGTGAATTACGTGCTTTCCATGACAGTAAATGAGTGCTCGAGCTAATGATGCAACATACTGAAGAACAAAGAACAAAGGACAAACTAAAATGAGTTTGATTTTCTAATATGAGAAAGTAAAACATTACTAGAATGTGTTTAAACACATGATCGAAGATTACCGTGGCAGCACGTCTCTCAATGAAGAATTGACATTTTTGAAGTTCTTTGTAGAGTTCACCTCTTGCAGCATATTCCAATACCAAATACACTCTTTTCTGCATTATACAGATAATAAAGATCAGAGGCTGTACACTTTTTGGGTTCATAATTAACATTATCAACTCAAATCTCTAAATTGGAAACAAACCTGGTCATAAAAGTAGCCGTAAAGACATAAAATATTAGGGTGTCGAAGATGACTTTGTATTTCCACTTCTCTTCGCAGCTGGTGCTCCACTTGAGACTCCTGCAACTGGCTCTTGAAGAGAACTTTCAGTGCCAATATATGATTGCTCTGCTCCAAAATGCAGAATGTCAAGCCTAAGGCCAAGAACAGATATTAATTAATTCATTATATTCACAAATTACACATTACTATTTGATCCCAAATGCAATTAATTATGATAAGCCTAAACAGAAATTACGATTACAATACAATTTTAACTGGATTTATATAAAATAAATTTATTTTATGAAATCAAATAATTACTAAAAAATGAGTATAGATTCTCAAAGGAAAGAACCACAGTTATGACTTAATGTCATTAGAAGATTGGCAGTTTCAATTTTCAAACATGAGTAATAAACTTGTGGAGATGCCCAAATCTTTATATGCATTGCATATGTTGACACAAAAGTTTTATAAATAATCAAGACATTTGCAATGAGGTTTATAAAACACATCGTATAATGCAAACGTAAAAAATGCAGAAATGGAAAATTTAAGACATCAAATAGCATTAGACTTGTACAGATTTTTTTTATCTTTCAAACAATTGGAATAAGAAGACCAGGTAAAACAAGAAGTGAGGCCAACAAAAGAAAGAAACAAAGCAACATGTAGCAACTCAGTAAAGTTAAGGAGGTTAAAACTAAGAAAGCCAAATTAAATAAAAAAAATCGAAAAATAAACAAGCATGCGAGAAGAAAGAGAAAAATGACCCTTTTCTCTCTCGCCAAATAGACATGGCCGAACTTCCCTCGTCCTAGAGGCTTTCCAATGTCGAAGTCGTTGAGGGTCCACCTTTTTTTCTCCGCCGTTGGAACCTCCGTCGATGGCTGTAAAATAAAATCAGAAACGAAAATGTCGAGATTAAATAAAAAAATCAAAACCCCAGAATCGAAATCAAGCACCCCAGATTACCCAAACCTTAGAATCCACCATAACCAATGAAAAATAAACAAGCATAAAATGAGAGTTTGAAGATCCAAGAATCCCAGCGGACGGATCCCAAATCTCTTAGAACTTACCTTATCATTGCGGCTGATTCTCCGTTGCGTAGGCCATGAAAGAAACGAAAAGGAGGCCAGGAACGAGAAGGGGAGAGAAAGAGAGAGATCAAATTCCAAGAACAAGGAGAAACGGAGACAGGAGAGAGACCAGTGAGAAGGAAAAGGCAACGAGGCAACGGTCAAATCCGAAAATCGGACGATGAAGCTTTTCAAATTTGAAAAATGTTTCTGGCGTCTCCGTCACAGATCCATTACTGTAGTTGGACCCACTAGAGAAGACCAATCCAACGGTCATCCTTGGCATGAAATTGACTTTGGGCCTAGATCTAGGCCCACTCACCAATCTCAAACCTCAATTTTTATTATTTTTATTTCAGTTTGAATTCACACTCATTTTGTAAATTTTAAGTTTGGATCCATTTATTGTAATAATCACGATTTTTAAGAAAAAATGGATCATTAACGAAACTCAGCAGCAACGCGCCACGTGTGAGCAGCCAAGATTTCATGGTCATGCCAGAAATCAGTACCTGGCATCCCATTGGCCTCCGCATCGTGTCACGTGTCTTCCCTCTTGCCCCCTCGGACGAACACAACTTTCATTGATGACCATGATTAGGCTGTTTGAAAGACGGTCGCAAACACGTGCAGGAGAAGTACTGGGAAGAACACCCAGGAGAAGCTGTACCTTTAATGAAGCCAAGGTTCTACAGAGGACCTTGGAAAGTACTCAGGGGCGGAGAAGTCCCATTATAGCACGTCTTCTGAGCATCCAAGTATGTGTTTTTTCTGCTTCTTTCTATCATCTTTGTCTATGGATTTTACATCGATCCTAGAACGTAGTGTTTGTAGAGAAATTCCTTGCTGGATTTCATGAGTTTCCTGTCAAAATAGATTATGTTTTTCATCTCATTTGCAATGAGTTTTTCCTGTTCATATTGTAGAGAAATCAGTACCTATTTGGATAAGAATGCTTCATGAAATGACACTTCCATCACTTTTTCTGGAAAATAACATTATGTGGAACCATAGCTGCATTATCTTCGATGACTGTCAAACAATGATGAAAAACGATTTAATCGAGCTTGTTTATTCACAACTCATGGAAGAAAAATCAGAGCTCTGTCAACCAAAGAAGAAAACAATGAAAATGAGCCTGCTGAGGAAGAGTGTTCTTGTCAGTGTTTTCGAATGTTCATGGACAAAGTGGTTTCCTTTCATGGTGAGTAATGTTAATAGTCATTAGGAACAGAATTGCAACCCTTTTCGAAAGGGATTGAATTCTGCAGATTCAGACATTGGTTCTGGCAACAGGAATAGGAGAATAAATCTCCATGTCATAACGCTTTGAATCCTTCAAAATAGTTGGCAAATTGTGTGGACTCCTATGTCTAGCAGTAGTTTGGCCCTAAGATTATGGTTTTACATGGATCTGTCGGGTATGGTCTGGTCTGGTCTGGTCTGGTCTGGTCTGAGTTTCACTTATCTTGGTTCTTGTTTCGGTTTCGATTAGTTGAAACTTGCGGTTCGCTCAACCTTTTGCAAGAGAAACAGATGCGTCTGGGTGAGGGTTGAGAGCTCTATTAATGCAGGGATAACGAGCAATAATGTATCGACTTCGCAAATCGACCGCTCAAGGTAGATCGAAGACCGTAATATTGTTAGCAATACAAAAGTCGAGACATTATTGGTTGGGAGCTCGTTTTCCGGTAAGAATTGATCGAATATAGGTCGATTAACGTATTAAAAAAATTAAAAAAAAATAGCATTTAAAAATGAAATTACAACGGACAACATTAAAACTTATCTCTGTTTTAGTTTTATGACAAATCAAGGAATGTCCAATATAGTAACGCTGCCACGCAAAAGATTGGTATAATTGTCGGAGCAGGGTGGGGTACAAAATCATGCACTACAGATTTTTCATAATGTATTTGTCCAAAATGCCCTTACATAATTCCAAAGAGGTAGCTCAATTCATATTATTTATGGAAAATAATAATTTAATTGTGTCACGTACGAGTTACGACAATTACATTATTGTACCTGATTCTTTGAACATGGATGAGCCAAAAATAGAATGGGGCAACT
>QAOC01048152.1:233301-289788 GCA_003255005.1 Begonia fuchsioides | reverse complement strand
ATTTGCAAATAAAAGGAAAAATAAGTTGCAACCTCGAGGTGACAAGGTCAAGAACCAAGAAAATGCATGAAGCGTTATGTGATTTAGTGGAAGAAAATCAAATGAAAGAATCTATTCAACATCAAAACAAAACGTTTATTATGTTAAGTGTTGAAGAAAATATTGATTTCATGCAAGGTGGTCAAGAATACAAGCCCAAGAGCTCAAGCCCACTACAAGATAACTTTATCAACAAATAAATCTTTGATGGGAGAAAATCTTAACAGATTTGAGAAAAATCTTCTTAAAGATATTTTAGTTTTCTAATATCTTTTTATTTTCTATTTTAGTTAGGTTTATGTAGCCAATTTAAAGGCGTCCAAGTTATTATGAAAGAACAACTTTTATGATTAATTCACCTTGAGTGTTTTTGGAGAGATTTTCTCTTTGGTTCTTTGCGAAGAACTCGATCTTCATCAAGTTAATTCTTGATAGATCAAATTTGATAGCTTTGGTTCTTACCGACAAGTTTGGTCTGGGTCAAGCTCCTTGTTTGATAACTTAGGTTCCGTCGGCAAGGTTCGATTGGGGTCAAGTTCCTCTTACTTGATTCAAAGGCGATCCAGGTATCTTTTTTCGCATTGTTGAAGGGTCTCGGGTTTGATATACTCGTGGTTCTCATCATTACTAACCAATCATGGTGGGTGCACTTAGTTGAATTTTTAAACGCCTCTTGCGCATTCCGAAGTAAATATATTACATGGAAGTCTTCCATTAAGGCTTCCAAGAACCTTATCCAATGATCATCGTTAACTACCTCTTCCTCCTTGGTTCTTTTGATGAGTGGCCCGTAGACTCCTTTACTAGAATTGCCAAATGGTCCACTATTGATTGAATGGTTCTCCATATTAAGAAGTTCATAATTCTTCTTCCTTAAGCTCAATTCAAATTTGTAGATTTCCTTCATCCAATCATAAACAAAGTAATTAGTAAAGAGTTCGGGTAAAGAGACTAAACACCTTTAGAGTGTTTTGGAAATCACAATACATATGACCTTTTGGTCCTTTATCACGAGTGTTCCTTCTTGAGTAGGCACGGATCCCTCCTTGATCATAATTAAGTTATTCTTAGATAAATTCTCCTTCCTTGTGATCTATCTTTGGCCACTTGTTCGGGTTTAAGGGGAACTAGCTTGATAGATCGTCCACCAAACTTAAAAGAATATTGATTTGTAAAACCATCGTGCATAACCTTCCGATCAAATTGCCATGGTCTTCCGAGTAACAAATGGCTTGAACTCATGGGAACCACATCACACATCACTTGATCCTTGTAACTTTCAATAGAGAATTTGATGCACGCTTGCTTGGTAACCTTGAGGTCTTCCTTATCATTTATCCAACGTAATTTATAAGGCTTCGGGTGAAAGTTAGTTTCTATTATGAGTTTGTGAATTAACTCTCGGGAAACCACATTAACACAACTTCCACCATCAATAATAATTTAGCATACCTTATCTTGGATTAGACATCTACTATTGAATAAACTTTCTCTTTGAAATTCCTCTTGTTGGCTTTGAGTGGCAAGTAACCCTCGAATAACTAATAATAAGGGGCCTTCTTGTGCTCGGCATTCTTCTCCTTCAGATTTGAAACTCATATCCGATTTTTCCTTAACTTCATCTTCACTGAAAACTTCACTGTTTCCTCTCTAATAACCATCACATGTTTGTTAGGGCATTAGGATGCAATATGCCCGAGACCAAGGCACTTAAAACACTTGATCTCCCGTGTTCGAGTCCGGTTATTTTCTTCCATCGGTTTAGGCTCACTATCCTTCTTTTGCAGCCAAAGTTGAACGAAAGGAATCTTGTTCTCCGCCTTTGTATTAGGCTTAAAATGAGTAATAGCCTTAGGACTTGCTCAACTCACTATTCCCTTGCCCTTTCTTTTCATTTGCCTCTCCACTTTCAAAGCCATTTGAATAACCAAATCCATAGAGTCGATCGATTGCAACTCCACTATATCACTAATGTCTCGGTGTAAACCTCTAATAAACCGAGCTATAATTTGTTCCTCTGGTTCTTGTAAGTCACATCTAATTTGGAGAGTCTCAAATTCGGTAAAATATTCTTCCACCGAGAGTGATGAGAACCATGGGTATATCAAACCCTAGACCCTTTAACAATGCGGAAAAAGATACCTGGATCGCCTTTGAATCAAGTAAGAGGAACTTGACCCCAATCGAACCTTGCCGACGGAACCTAAGTTATCAAACAAGGAGCTTGACCCAGACCGAACTTGTCAGTAAGAACCAAAGCTCTCAAATTTGATCTATCAAGAATTAACTTGATGAAGATCGAGTTCTTCGCAAAGAACCAAAGAGAAAATCTCTCCAAAACACTCAAGGTGAATTAATCATAAAAGTTGTCCCCTATTACAATAGCTTAAATGTCTTTAAATAGGCTACACACTTTCTAAACTAACAACAAGTAAATTTGGAAATAGAAAGTAATTAGGAAACTTAATAAAATAAAAAAGAAAGAATTTTCGGAATTGTTGCAAGGCACTTCTGTTTTGGTAAGTTGTGTATTTTGCTAGGAAAACGACGTCCGATTTTTATGATCCAGCCCATTCCCAAAAGGTTTTGAAAGCAGCTACAACTTCAATGAAGAAAACGTTTTAAAATAACTTTGGGAATATTGCCGAATCTGCCAATATATTCTTGCTGGGCAAGTAAAAGTTTGATTTAAGGAAAGTTGCATGTACTTTCCTATTTCCTTTGTCCATTCAATATCTATTATTGGCTTGGGCTCTTGGGCTTGTGTGCAACCACCTTGTATGATGTCAATATCTTCTTCAACACTTAACATAATAAGCATTTTATTCTAATGTTGAATAGATTCTTTCATTTCAATTTCTTCCACTAAACAACATAGCGCTTCATGCATTTTCTTGGTTCTTGACCTTGTCATTAGGCCTCCAATTCCTTGCAGTTGGTCTTTCTTCTTGGGATTGATTTGTGTCATCACTTGATCCGCATCAGAGAGAGATTCTTGCTTAAGAGATTGTAATTGAAGAAATAGCTCTTGTTTGTAATGAGCCGGTACAAATCTTCTCCTCATAATTGATTTCATCATTTTCCAACTATTAATACTCTCTTTACCATCACGTCTTCTTTGAATTTTCAAACTATCCCACCATAGACCAGCATATCCCGTAAGTTCTAATGAAGCAAGTTGTAATTTAAACTTCTCGGAATAGTTATAGCATTCAAAGATCTTGTCAACTTTCTCCATCCAATTAATAAACAAATCACCATTGCAAGATCCATTGAAAGGAGGAATGGATACCTTGATATGCCTCATATCATCATCTCTGGAGTTGAGATCATGCAAACCATATTCTTCATCATCCGACTCTTTGGACTTAAACTCTCGACATCTTCTCGAGCCGTGATTCGGTCTTCTCCTTGGTGGTTGGTTCGGAGTAGTCCTCAAAGAAGGAGAAATGTGCTCCAACTTTTGTAACACCGTATCAAATCTTTTATTGAGCTCATCAATTTGTCCTTGAAGGCTGGATTCAGGAAGATTTGGATTCGAATGTGGATAAGATGGACTAACCGGGCGGCTATGATCAATCGGATCCCAGTTTGGTTTGTAATGGGAACCACTCCTTGTGGTCATCCTTCAAACTTAAAATCACACAAAAACAGAGGTAAAGAGGAAGGTGGGAAGGGATTTATGGCTCTGATACCAAATGACACGGAATGAAGGGGGTTTAGATTTAGGAAGTGGGAGAATCGGATTAGGATATATGAAAAATGATAATCCGATAATTCCAGAATCGGGACTGGAATTTGGACGACAATAACTCAACGATAAGATCGAGTTTCAGGCTGAAATTTTGAGTGTAACTCTGGGAAGACGATAAGTAATAGTACTCCAAAAATGAAGGAAATCACGTGGATGGATCGGTCGGAATGTAATGCAACAGTAACAATGCTCAGCGGTGGCCGGAAATTGACAACCGGTGGAAGAAAAGAAATATCAAACAAAATCAACGATGGAAGAAGGAGCTTATGGACTTCAAGCTCACCCTATGACCTTGAGGAAGACTGGAGACTTTGAAGCAAAAAGAGAACCCCAACTCGGAGGAGGGAACCCCTCCGGCTGCCGGCTTAAAATGGAAAATGCCCGATGAAGGGAAAAAGGGAGGGAAAATTGACGGCCAAAGGCATACAACTTGCATGTTGGAAATTGAAATAAAGGAGGGAAAATTAGACCAATGAGATTGCAAGAATGTGAAAGGCACGTGATCTTGAATCTCCTCAGCCAATTTTCCCTTCTTCCTTGGCCCAAAATACCCTTCTCTTGGCCAAAAATTCCTCATGCAAAACCCCATGCAAGCATGCAAAAATAAACAGTGAGAAACCCTCTCGGGTTCTCCAAATATCAAACGTAAAATTCACGTAAAAATTAAGCTAAAAATGCGATAAAATCCCTTCAATCCATGTAAATGCTTGTGAGTTGAGTCATGGAACCCTTGATCCCTTTTGCATGAGACTCCAACTCGCCATGCAACGTGATACTTCAATCGAGTTTTGGTTCGGGTTTGATTCCGGAGCTCTCGGTTTTTGGTTGAAAATCCACATTTTCTCCACGCCAAATTATCATGTGTTTTGGCCTTGCTTGATCCTCCAAAGTTGGCTTGGAAATGTATAATTCTTCAATTTATTTTCCTGCAAAATTAACAAACATATTAGAAAAATTCCGAGTTCGAGCTCGGGTGATAGCTCCACTTGGCATGGCAATCTGTGGCATGTCAGGCAGGCCGTGTGAATGGCACCGCTTCGAGTCATCATTGCAAGAATCGAGCGGAAGTGAGTGAAAATTTATGGGGGTAAAGGAAATGGGTTTTTGGCTCTGTTACCAAGATGATGTGCATCCAGGGAGGGTTTGCACGTCGTGATCGGACAAGTGTGCGCACGCGGAGCTCGGGTTGAGGGATCGTGCGGCGCACCAGAAAATGACTCTTGTGAATGGGAGATTTAAAATAGAAAAATGAAATGAAGGGAAAATGTGGGTGAATGGTATGAAAAATAAGGAAATGGCTCGAAGAAATGAAAAGGTGGTTCGGGTGGTCGAATGGATTCAAGATCGGACAAGTGAGGACGGTGATAGCTCGGGAATGGTTAATGGGCTCGGGAAGTTTAGAAATTGAAGGGTGAGGTCAAGCAAGCCGAACACTTGAGCAATCAAAGTGTTCGCCTTGGTAGACCTTGGTTGTACTCGGATGTGATGCACCAATCGTGCTGGCAAGGGTTGACGCTCTTGGCCGGATATGACTCACCGAAAGAAGTTTACGTCGAAAAAAGCTTCAACTTTTAGGAAGAAGGTGCGTTTGCACAATTTTATTAAAATTCTCTCTACCCCTTAAGTGAGAGGCATATACACTTAAATAATAATTGAAAAGGAAAAATGAGAGAGGATGAGTCTAAGCCCTTCGATTCGGCGGACGTCTTGGATCAACCGGGAGAAGATCTTCTTTGATCGAGGTGAGACCAAATCGCTCCTCTTCAGCTGATGGTTCGAGCCCTACATTCAAATTGCCCAGGGGTTGACCACACTCCGGACCTTAGGGGATTGATGCGGGCCAATTTTAAAATGAGGCTTAAGACGCTCTTAGGTTGACCGAGTGAAGGAGCGTGTGAGGCCAATTTGAATGTAGGGCCGTTGGGCTCATGAGCGCGCGCGGTCTCTTTCAAAAAGGACAACCGAGGGTTGACCACGCTCCGTGATGTGATTCCGGCTACCTACAAAGTCAAGCAAAAGAGCCCAAATATATTTCAATGCAATGGAGGATTGAAGAATATGAATGAAGGTGTTACATTCCATAAATCACGTTACAAAGTTGACCTCCGAGCATTAATGGGCATCTTCGAAAGACTTCCATCCATTATTTGGAAACGTGTTCTGCACAAGAATCGTAGCTAACTTTAAGAGCTTTTTGGAATGGGCTGGATCATAAAAATCAGACGTTGTTTGGCTTGCAAAATATACAATACCAAATATTTTGCAGAATCAAGAATCTTAACAGATTTGAGAAAAATCTTTCCAAATATATTTTAGTTTTATAATATCTTTCTAGTTTCTATTTTAGTTAGGATTTATGTAGTCTATTTAAAGGCATCCAAGTTATTGTAAAAAAAAAAACACAACTTTTATGATTAATTCACCTTGAGTGTTTTGGAGAGATTTTCTCTTTGGTTCTTTGCGAAGAACTCGATCTTCATCAAGTTAATTCTTGATAGATCAAATTTGATAGCTTTGGTTCTTACCGACAAGTTTGGTCTGGGTCAAGCTCCTTGTTTGATAACTTAGGTTTCGTCGGCAAAGTTCGATTGGGGTCAAGTTCCTCGTACTTGATTCAAAGGCGATCCAGGTATCTTTTTCCGCATTGTTGAAGGGTCTCGGGTTTGATATACCCGTGGTTCTCATCACTCCGGTCATCAGGGGATTGGCGCGGGCCATTTTGAAATGGAGCCTCTTGGTGTCCTAAGTTGACCGAATGAAGATGCACTCCCGGTCAATTTGAATTTAGATCCGCAGTTGCTCATAGGCGTGTACGGGCTCGTTCAAATCGGCGACCTCGGGTTTACAACGCTCCGGACATCGGGGGATTGGCTCAGGCCAATTTGAAATGGAGCCTCCAGGTGTGCTAAGTTGACCGAATGAAGATGCGCGCCCGGTTAATTTGAATGAAGATCCACAATTGCTCATGGGCACGCGCGGGCTTGTTCAAATCAGCGATCTCAGGTTGACCACGCTCCAGACACCGGGGGATTGGCTCGGGCCAATTTGAACCTTGACCTTCCCTTGACCAAATAATATGATTACTCAGATAAAATCATATTAAAATAAATCCGGCCTAAGACCCTGAGTTGACCGAAGCTCTTCTTAGTTGGCCGAGGTCTCCAACAATGCCCATTCGACACTTAATCGTATTTTTCCACTCTTCCTCTTTGGGCATGCTTCTCTTCCTTTTCTAAACATTTATTTGATAATTAAAATAAATGTGACCGATAATCGGCATAAGGTGGCCGAAGACCCGGTCTTCATGGGAGAGCACTTGATCCGTGAGAAATAGATCGAGCGTTCTCCCACGCCGGTCACTTATTCCGTTGCCCAGAAATCCTATAGGATTTTGGCAATGCCGAGGCCGATTCTCCGCTGGCCGTCGGGACATGGTCGATGGGGTACATGTCGGGCATGTCGTGGCCGGGAGTGCTCGAACACCAATTGAGCACAACCTTCGGTCGCTCCCGATCTGCCTCGGAAGGTGTTTCCGAGGCTAAGTTCCCTGCAAAATGAGCAACTAAGTTAGTGGAATTCTCCATGCTCATTGGGGCTTGATCGGTGGCGCACTCCGGTTGCACATCAAGGCTAACCTAAGAGAGCCCTTAATTCTCATGCACAATCACACGTTCAAGCTCGCTGAGTATTTGGGCACAAAAAAAAAATAACACCTAAAATAAGATGAGACAACTCTCTCTCCTTTAAGTGATCTTGGGCTGATTGAGTATTGGGCTCTTTCCTTCACAATCCATCTTCAAGGCTCCGTGAATTGCCCCCAACATGCATCGGCTCTCCCTTGCCGTTCATCTCCGAAATGTCAAAGCTCTCTTGCCAAGTTAGGAGATGCTTGGGTTTCTCTTGGTCCATTAAAGTTGGTTCCAGTTCATGCAAAACATTTCCTACAAAAAGAGAAAATTTGTTAGCAAGCTCCTTGGATCGGGCTCGGGTGATGACTCCGGTAGGTTCAGGTTTTGTCAAGTGATCTCGAGGCATGTCATCCTCCTGGGGTATTTGAGGATTTGCTCTCAAATCCAAGGGTGGCTCCTCCTCCTCCTCGCCCTCCACTTCATCACTAACATAGGGCGATATGTCTTGAACATTGAATGTGATGTGCCAACGGTATCAGACAACACAACACGAACGGTGTGGAATTGACGAAACGAAGAACAAACTCTACAATCTTACACTTGTATCCCTCTTGCACAAAGTGGAGAAGATTGCAGCAAGTTACTAATTTCACAACTAGCAACAAGATAATAAAACTTACAAACACACGGATATTACTCACCGGGTGAAATGCAAGGCTGTTTGGAGGATTCCTCAACAAACTAAAAGAGCAAATGCTATGGATATTATATGTTCAACAACCCCTTACAAAATGAGCTAAGGAAGGCTTATATAGCCTCTGAATTACAACCATCACGTTTTTGCTTCAATTCTAGTTAAAACATGTCAACAAAAAGTATGCTGCAAAGTATTTTTCAGATGAACAAGTAGTGTGAATGCTCATAGATGGTTTCCTCCCATTGTGGGCTGGCAGGTTGCATGCTCTCATGTGATTGGAAGAGTTGGAGGTGATAAGAAGGATGAAAGCCTTTCACTAAAGGGCTGCAAAGATGGTGGGCTTGCATGGATTTTGTTGAAATCTGATTGGATGAGAAAAAGTGATAAAAGGCTGAAAGCTTATCAAGGGATTGCTGAATTTTAATGTGAAAAATGGATTGGATAGAAGGGAACAAAAAGTGACTTGCAAGCTTCCATCTGATTGGCTAAAAAAGGAGGTAACTTGGTAACACTAAAATAGTGGCTGCAAAAGAGATTGTGAGACCCCAGAATCAGCTCTCCACCTCATGCTTGGTCTTAAAACATGGTGGACAAGAACAAAACGTGTGAGTTGTTCATCAAGGGCGGATTAGTTCAACCGCCATTGTGCTCGATATTCTGATGGCTTGGCTGGACAAATTATCTTGCTGCCAAGTAATCAAATGGTATGGAAATTGTAGCACCCGCACTTTTTGAAACATGTCATAAGTAAATTATCAATGTACATTACTTATGTAGTTTTTTGGTACAAAATGTTTTGTTATTAAAGTTGGATTAAGATTGTTGAGGAGCAGCTTAGAAGAGGTGCAATGGATTGTTGACACCTCGTGATTACTTTTCACCAAAAATGAGGATAAATCAAATTAATATTATTAAAGTTAGATTAAGATGATTGGTGTCTTTGAGGAGCAGCTTAGAAGAGGTGCAGTGGATTGTTGACACCTCGTGCTTACTTTCCACCTCCACCTTACATTATTTACCTTTTGATTTTTAACCCTAGCTAAACCTCATCTTCAGACATCTTTGAGCTACGAAAATGCTCTCCCTCTTTGTATTTTCTCCATATTTGAGAGTTGTGGTGGTGTTTTGGTTAGAAGTTAAGGAAGAGAAGAGTTTTGTGCACCTAAAGTGAAGTTAGTCCACCCTAAAACCAAGGAAAGAAAGGAGAGGAGAAACCCACGACCAAAGGTAAGGGATTTGATGTTCTCTGTTCTAAGGTATCAATCTCACTCTAAAATGATATTTAAGTTGATGTATTAGGATTTAGTGGTTGATTGTGCATGATTTGCATGTATTTTGTCAAGTTATGCAAAATTTCGGACAATTATATGCTGTTTTGGAATTTGAATTTTTAACTGGTCTTCAAGTGGTCAATTAACTTTGATCTCTTCAGATGATCTAAAGTAGACATATTAAGGATGATTTTGACGCTTTAATCACTTTAAATTGATTAGTATAGCTCAAGTTACAGAGGTTTGAAGTTGCTGCAAAAACAGGGCATTTCCGAGATTTCTCATTTGAGTTTCTTTTATGGTATTAGAGTTACCAAGTAATCAAGTGGAAGAGTTTAAGCTATCAAGTGACCAAGTTTAAGCTATCAAGTGACCAAGTTTAAGCTAAGGACCTAAGGTAAGTAAACATTGCTTGTCTTTGGCCTAGCAATAGGTCTACATTACAAAGAGTAGTTCTTGAGGATTTGTATAAATTCTTATAGTTAGAATATGACTTTTATAAATCATGCACGATACTGGAATGTTTAGGGTGTAACGCACAATACACCGACCTCAAGGCATTTGAGGATTGTTTGTGTGCATGTTTGTTATTGATTGATTATTTGATTTATTGTATTAGAATTTAATGTCATTACGTGTGGGTATGCTAAAATCGTATGTCACCATGTTCATGCATCATGTTTTCATTAAAGTACGAAAATGTTTTACATGCATGGTTTATATTATGTAACCCAACTAAGTATTGAAGATGAAATTGAGTAAAGCTGCCTCGAGGGAGGCCATATGGTGCTAATCCTCAATTTCGTCATACTTTCAATATTTAATGCATATTGTACATAATTATTTAATGTTCTGGGTGGGATTGAACTTGGCTGTCCTATATTGCGGACTGTACGGTTGCCATTAATTTGGCTGTCCTAGACATATAATGTCTTTCATCCCTGTACGATGTGTTGCCCACACTAAAGTAAATACGTGAAAAGAAATGAAATAAATGTATATGGAAAAATTGCATGGTTTTATAAAATGCATAGTCATGTAGTTCATGTTTAGGACACTATATGTTACTTACTGAGCCTTAAGCTCATTAGATTAAGCTTTGTAATGTAGGTGATGACATTGAAAGTGGGGAGTTTACTCCTGGTTCTTAGATTGATGCAATGGAGGGAGTATGTCTGGTGCAGATGCTTGGGATCGTTAAGCGAATTTGACCGGTGGTGTGACATGTAAAAATGAACTTATATGTGTTTTGAAAGTTGCTTTTAAGAATGTCTTTTGGTATTTTGTAAAATAAGTGTTTGTAATGGTTTGTAAAACTTATGTTTTGTAAAAATGAAATGTAAATTGTGAGTTGGTTTTATATATTAAATGGGTTTGCTTCTAATAAAGTTTTCTGCTGTATTTTAACGTAAAGGAATTAATTGACACATTTTTTTGTTAAAATAAAAAGTTTTAAAAAAAAATAATAATAAGTATAAAGAAAGATGGGACGTTACAAAAATTCCTCGTCCTTCGGGGTAGCTTCTTTATCTCCTACATTCTCCAAATATTTACCTACAAAACGAGCAAACAAGTTAGCCAATATGCGAGTTTGGCTCCTTGTGATGATTCTTCTAGGGTCTTTTTCAATTTGTGCCAACAGTGGCTCATCATCTTCCCCGAGTAGTTGAGGATTTGTCCTCAAATCTAATGATTGTTCCTCTTGTCCGCTTTCTTCTTCATGAACATAGGGAGACAGATCTTGCACATTAAAAGTTGCCGAAACTTCATACTCTCCAGGTAACTCCAATTTATAAGCGTTATTGTTAATTTTTTCCAACACTTTGAATGGTCCATCGGCCCGAGGTAGTAGTTTCGATTTCCTTAAGTTTGGAAACCTTTCCTTTCTCAAATGTAGCCACACAAGATCTCCTTCATTGAAGATTACCTCTTTTCTCCCTCGGTTAGCTTGTTTGGCATATGATTCATTCTTTCTCTCTAAGTTCTTTCTCACTTGCTCGTGCATGGCTTTCCCTAATTTAGCTTTCTCAGCTGCTAGCGGATTGACAAAATCCTTGATGAGAAGCTGATGAGAAACACAGGTATATCAAACCCGAGACCCTTCAACAATGCGGAAAAAGACACCTGGATCGCCTTTGAATCAAGTACGAGGAACTTGACCCCAATCAAACCTTGCCGACGGAACCTAAGATATCAAACAAGGAGCTTGACCCAGACCAAACTTGTCGGTAAGAACTAAAGCTATCAAATTTGATCTATCAAGAATTAACTTGATGAAGATCGAGTTCTTCGCAAAGAACCAAAGAGAAAATCTCTCCAAACACTCAAGGTGAATTAATCATAAAAGTTGTCTCCTATTACAATAGCTTAAATGCCTTTAAATAGGCTACACACTTTCTAAACTAACAACTAGTAAATTAGGAAATAGAAAGTAATTAGGAAACTTAATAAAATAAAAAGAAAGAATTTTCGGAATTGTTGCAAGGCACATCTGTTTTGGTAAGTTGTGTATTTGGCCAGGCAAACGATGTTTGATTTTTATGATCCAGCTCATTCTGAAAAGGTCTTGAAAGAAGCTACAACTTTGATGAAAAAAACGTTTTAAAATAACTTTGGGAAGATTGCCGAATCTGCCAATATATTCTTGCTGGTCAAGTAAAAGTTTGATTTAAGGAAAGTTGCATGTACTTTCCTATTTCCTTTGTCCATTCAATATCTTTTATTGGCTTGGGCTCTTGGGCTTGTGTGCTTGACCACCTTGTATGATGTCAATATCTTCTTCAACACTTAACATAATAAGCATTTTATTCTGATGTTTAATAGATTCTTTCATTTCAATTTCTTCCACTAAACAACATAGCGCTTCATGCATTTTCTTGGTTCTTGACCTTGTCATTGGCCCTCCAATTCCTTGCAATTGGTCTTTCTTCTTGGGATTGATTTGTGTCATCACTTGATCTGCATCAGAAGCGGGATGAGGTCCATTTGGGTGTGAGGGTTGAAGCCATAAACTACCTCAAATGGAGTCTTTTGGGTGGAATTGTGCAAACTCCGGTTGTAAGCAAATTCTACAAATGGAAGCTGAACATCCCAATCTTTAAGCTTCTTGCCAACAATCCCTCTTAAGAGAGTTCCCAAGGTTCTATTCACCACCTCGGTTTGGCCATCAGTTTGTAGGTGGAATGAGGTGCTAAATAATAATTTGGTTTCGAGCTTCTTCCATAACGTCTTCCAAAAGGTGCTAAGAAATTTGGTATCCCTATCTGAGACAATTGTTTTTGGAATACCATGCAAATGTACCACTTCTTTGAAGAACAGATCAGAAACATGGTTGGCATCATCGGTTTTAGCACATGCTATAACGTGAGCAATTTTTTACAATCTATCCACCACAACCATAATTGAATCCTTTGATCGAGCTTGACGGGGTAAGCCAAGCACGAAATCCATGCTCACTTCTTCCCAAGGCGGATTAGGAATAGGCAAAGGTAACTAAAGCCCTTGAGGTAGGACCTTACTCTTGGCTTTCTTGCACACGATGCACCTCTCTAACACTCGGTGCACGTCTTTTAGGAGATTTGGCCAATAAAAATGTTCCTTCAAAGCTTCAAGAGTTTTCTTTCCCCAAAATGGCCAGCAAGTCCGCCACTATGTGCTTCTTTAATCAACGACTCCCTTAGGCTAATGCTAGGTATGCAAAGCCTACCTCCCTTGAAAAGAAACCCTTTGGTCACATAATATCCATTCACAATCCCTTGCTTACATTTATCATAAATTTGACCAAAATCCACATCTCCTTCATAAACTCCTTTTATCCAATCAAAACCAAAAAAAATTGTGCTCAATTCTGTAAGTAATACATACCTTCTCAAGAGTGCATTGGCTACGACATTCGTCTCTCCCTTCTTGTACTTGATTATATAAGGAAATCTCTCCAAGAGCTCTACCTATTTAGCATGTCTTCAATTTAGTTTGGGCTGGCTCTTAATGGGCTTGAGAGCCAAGTGATCGGTATGGATTTCGAATTCTTTCGGGAGCAAATAACGCTGCCACACCTCTAAAGCTCTTCTTACCACATAAAATTCTTTATCATAAGTAGAGTAGTTCAAAACTGCACCCTTGAGTTTCTCACTGAAATAGGCTAATGGTTTGCCCTCTTGCATGAGGAGAGCTCCAATACATAGTCAAGATGCATCGCATTCAATCTCAAAAACTTTGTTGAAGTTTGGAAGCATTAAAATTGGTGCATTGCTCAACTTCTCTTTAATCATCTCAAAGCTCGCTTGACAAACTGGTGTCCAAAGAAATTCCTTCCCCTTTTTAGAGCAATCGGTAAGGGAAGCCACAATAACACTAAATCCCTTAAAAAAATGCCTATAAAATGACGCAAGGCCATGAAAGCTTCTCACATCTGAAATATTCTTAGGCACGGTCCATTCCTTGATGGCTTCTACCTTGGCTTCATCGACATGAATACCATCCTTGGAGATAATGAATCCAAGGAAGTAAACTCTGTCTTGGCCTAATGTACACTTCTTCAAGTTTCTATAAAGCTTTACTTTCCTTAGTGTTTCAAACAAGGGCCGAATGAAATTCAGTTGATTCTTGAACTGCAAATAGATTTAGTAAATATTTTAAATATTGAAATATATTACAAAATCATATTCAAATTCTAATATTAAAATGTAAATAAATTTTGAAAATATTTTCAATGTTAGAATAAATTACAAAATGAAATTCAGTTTGATTTTGAAAGACAAATTATATTTGAAAAATATTTTAAAAAATGAAATATATCACGAAATCAAATTTTATTTAGATTTTAAATTGTAGGTAGATTTTTTAAATATTTTAAACATTTAAGCGGATTACAAAATTAGATTAAATTTTGAATTAAGATAAATTTTGTACTTAATTTAACTGTTAAAATATATTGCAAAATCAAAGAAGATTGTGATATGCCACAAAACCATATGGTTGATGGAAAGTGAATCGGGTGAAGGTTGCTGACTCGGTCTATGGAGAAAAAAAATTTTGGGCTCTATTTATGTCTGAGGAGGTAATTTGAAATAGCTATAACTTGAACTACGACGAACGAAAACGTGCAAAACAAGTGACTTTCTTTTGCAAAATGAGCCTAGTTTAATGCCTTAATCTCTTATACAAAGACATGTTGACATGCAAAAATGGTAATGACAAACTTGGATGGAGCTCAAGTATGGATGATACTAATTCGATTAGGGATTTCTCCTAGAATGTAGAAACAATTGAAATTGAAATAGATGATAAACTAAATGAATTACAACCTTACTCAAATGTCTACCCAAAGATGGCTGAAGGATTGCAGTACAATCTACCTTCCTCTAGCTTGCAAGGGAGACAAAAACCAAAAGCAACTCTCACGAGAAACTCTGATATGACTCATCGAGAATGGCTTGAGCCTTGAGGGAGGAATCTCACAAACAAAGAAGGAGAGCTCAAAGCTTTATTTTCTATTCATAAAAAACTTCCTCAACAAGGAGGAGAAGGGGATGACTATGTAGTAATCTTCTCACCTAAAATTATGGTTACAAACCCATATGACAATTGCCACCTAAAAGAGAAACCAAAGCCTAAGCTCTAACGCAAAAGTCAAAGCCCAAAACCATAATCCCTAAGGCGTAAGCCCTAAGCCTTAAGGCTAGTCCTAAGCCCTTACCTCTAGCCAAAAGGCCTAGTCCCAAAGCCCTAGGCCCAAAGCCCTAAGTCCTAACCCCTATGTTCTAAGCCTTAAGCCCTAAACCCTAAGCACAATACCCAAAGCCAAAAGCCTTAAAGCCCAAAGTCCTAAGCACTAAGCTCTAAGCCCTAACCCCTAAGCCCAAAAACTAAGTCTTATGTGGTATCCTTAAGCCTAAAGCTCAAAGCCTTTAGCCTCAAGCACTGAGCCCTAAGCCCTAAGCCCAAAGCTCTAACACCTAAGCTTGAAACCTTACAGCCTCTGCACTATGCCCTTAGCCAAAAGCTCAAAGAAAAAGTAAAAACTCTGAGCCCAAAGCCCTATGCCCAAATCCCTAATCCAAATTCAAAAACCTTGTATCCTAAATCCTAAGCTCTAATCCCAAAGCATTAAGGCCTAAGCCCGAAGTCCTAAAGCGTAAGCCACAAGCCCTAACCCACAAGCCCTAAGCCCAAATCCTTAAGGAATAACACGTAAGCCAAGAGCTATAAGGCCAAAGCACTAAGCCGCATTAAAACCTAAGCCCTAAGCCCTAAGCCTTAAGCCATAAGTCCTAATCCCTAACTGCTAAGCCCTAAGTCCTAAACACTAAGCTCTTAGCCCTAAATCCTAAGTCAAAATCCTCAAGGCACAAGACCTAAGCCTAGAGCCCTAAGGCCAAAGCACTGTGGCCTATGCCTTATGTCCTAATCCTTAAGCAGTAGACTTTAAGCCCACAACCTAAAGCCTTAAGCCCAAATCCAAAAGCCTAAAGCCCAAAGCCAAAAGCCAAAAGCCAAAAGCCCAAAGCTCTAAGCTTTAAAGTCCTAATCCCTAAGTCCTAAGTACTAAGCTCAAAGCCTTGCCTTCAGCCCCTAAGTCCTAAGCGCAAAGCCCTAAGCACTACACACTAAGCCCTTATCTCTAATTACTAAGCCCTAAGCCCAAAGACCTAACCCCAAAGCCTTAAGCCATAGCCCTAAGACCAAAGCCCTAAACCTTAAGTTATAGCCCTACGCCGTAAACCTAAGCATCAAGCACAAAGGCCGAAGCCCTAAGCTGAATGCGTAAGCCCTACACCCATAGGCCTAAGGCCTAAGACCAAAGCCCTAAGCCCTAAGTTGTAAATCCTAAGCCCAAAGCCTTAAGGCAAAAGCCCCTAAAGCCAGAATCTTAATCCGTAAGCCTTAAGCCCGAATCCCTAATCCCAAAGCCAAAATTCCTTATATCCTAAGCTCTAAGCCCTGAGCATTAAGCCATAAGCTCTAAACGCAAATCCTTAAGGCACAAGACCTATGCCTTATGCCCTAATCCTAAACTCTAAACCTTTAGCCCTAAGCCCAGTGACAAAGACCAAAGCCCAAAACTAAAAACCAAAAGCCCAAAGCCCAAAGCCCAAAATCCTAATCCCTAAGGCATAAGCCCTAAGCCAGATCCCTACACCTTAAGCCCTAAGTCAAAGGCCTAATCCCTAGACCTTAAGGTCTAGACCTAAGACCAAGGCCAAAATTTGTAAGCCCTAAGTCTTAAACCTAAGCCCAAAACCCTAAGTTCTAACCCTACACCCTAAAGCCCTAAGTCCTAAGCCCTATGCCCTATGCCATAAGCCCTAAGTCCTAAGCACAAAGCCTAAACCCAAAGTCCTAACCCCTAAGCCCTAAGCCCTAATCCAAAATCCCAAAGCCCTAAGCCATACGTCTTAATTCCTAAGGGGTAAGCCCTAAGCTGTAAGGTTAGTCCTAAGCCCTAAGCCCTAAGCCCTAAGCCCTAAGCCCTAGGCCTAAAGCACTAAGCACTAAGCATGGAGCCCTAATGATGTGGATCAAGTGATAACACAAATCAATCCCAATGAGAAAGACCAATTGCAAGGAATTGGAGGCCCAATGACAAGGTCAAGAACCAAGAAAATGCATGAAGCGTTATGTGATTTAGTGGAAGAAAATCAAATGAAAGAATCTATTCAACATCAAAACAAAACGTTTATTATGTTAAGTGTTGAAGAAAATATTGATTTAATGCAAGGTGGTCAAGAATACAAGCCCAAGAGCTCAAGCCCACTACAAGATAACTTTACCAACAAGTAAATCTTTGATGGGTGAAAATCTTAATAGATTTGAGAAAAATCTTCTTAAAGATATTTTAGTTTTCTAATATCTTTTTATTTCCTATTTTAGTTAGGTTTATGTAGCCTATTTAAAGGCGTCCAAGTTATTATGAAAGACACAACTTTTATGATTAATTCACCTTGAGTGTTTTGGAGAGATTTTCTCTTTGGTTCTTTGCGAAGAACTTGATCTTCACCAAGTTAATTCTTGATAGATCAAATTTGGTAGCTTTGGTTTTTACCGACAGGTTTGGTCTTGGTCAAGCTCCTTGTTTGATAACTTAGGTTCCGTCGGCAAGGTTCGATTGGNAGTTAATTCTTGATAGATCAAATTTGATAGCTTTGGTTCTTACCGACAAGTTTGGTCTGGGTCAAGCTCCTTGTTTGATAACCGTCGGCAAGGTTCGATTGGGGTCAAGTTCCTCGTACTTGATTCAAAGGCGATCCAGGTATCTTTTTCCGCATTGTTGAAGGGTCTCGGGTTTGATATACTCGTGGTTCTCATCATTTGGTATCAGAGCTTTGGTTCCTTTATTCAAGTTTTTATCTTTAATTTAGTTTTCTTATTCTTCTCTATGTCCTATCTTTCCATCTTCTTATAAAAAAAAAAGCAAAAAAAAAGTCGTGGTAAAAAAAACGTGAAAAAAAAAATCATTGTGAAAAAAAAAAAAAGGAAAAGCATAAGCAAAAAAAAAAAAGAACGATTTTTGGCTTATTCTTTTTGTTGCTACCATTATAAAAAAATCTTGTTATTTCAAATAGTGCTTACTATTTGTCGTCATCAATATTTGTTTCNAAGCAAAGTTTTTCAAATTAACCAAAGACCCCCACAATGCTCAGGAACTTGAGCTTAAAACATACACAAAGCTGCATGTGAAAAGGAATCAAATCGGATGGCTCATGGAAGCTTACCCGATTTGACCATACACACAAAAAGGGAGGGAAAAGTGACCCCTTGACCAAACTGATTTGGGAAAAACTCTAGGCCAGCATCTCCACCTGCGTGAGCCACCCTAGAGCCACCAAAATGCAGCCTAATTAATAGGGCTGCCACACCTAAGATGATACCCTAAGGGAGTCAAAAGACTCTCATGCAAAAGCATGCAAAAACCAACGTTCAAGTTTTTGCACAAAAAGAAACACACAAAAACTTAAAGTAAAAATTCTCCCTCCTCCACTTCAATTGGTCTTGGACTTGCTTCCCATTGGGCTGGTCTCCTTATAATCCTCCTCAAAACTCCCTTGGAAGGTCCAACTCAGGTTCTGAATATTAACAACGTCCGCCGGCTTCTCTATGTAATTCACAGAGTGCTTGGGCCTCTCTTGGTCCACTAGGGTTGGTTTCACAATTCTAAATCCTTGCATAAGCTTCCCTACAAAAAGAGCACACGTGTTAGAAAATTCCTGAGCTCTGGCTCGGGTAATGGCTCCGTGATGTTTGGTTAATGGTGAGGTATTTTGGGGCATGTCAGAACTAAAAGAGAAAATTGAGAGGAAAAAGGCAAGAGTGTGAGACTATTTTATAAAAAGCCATTAATTGAGAGAAATATGAGTGTGAGTGACATTGATTGAGTGTCAACACGTGAGGGAGTGAGTGAGGTCCATTTAATTTTTTCGCTAACGGTTTCTTTTGTTTCTTATATTGAGAAATGAGTATGGATGAAAGTCGAATGAGATTGAATATGTTAGAGGCTCAAACTAGTAGCCTTGCACGAGGAAATATTAAAGAAATAGAGCAAGAAGTTGAGTCCGAGAATGAGAGCAACAGTTACAAAAAGGAGCGGTATAAAAAAAAAACCGAGAAGATGGCAACCTAAGCAACATCAAGATGACGATTCCTTCTTTTCATGGTAAAAGTGATCCCGAATCATATTTGGAATGAGTAAGAAAGGTAGATCATATATATGATTGTCACAATTATACCGAAGAAAAGAAAATCAAGTTGGCTTCAATGGAATTCATGGACTATGCAAGTACATGGTGGGATCAACTAGTGAGAACTCGGAGAAGGCATGACGAAAGACCCATTTTCACGTGGGAAGAAATGAAAACATTTATGCGTAAGAGATTTGTTCATAGTTATTATCATCGAGATCTTTGCAGGAAATTGCAAGAACTAAAACAAGGTTCAAAAAGTGTGGAAGATTATTATAAAGAGATGGAATCAACCATGATGAAAGCCAACACGGAGGAAGACGAGGAAGCAACAATGGCACGTTTTATTGGAAGATTGAATAGAGAAATTTATAACATAGTGGACATGCAGCACTATGTAGACATAGAGGAATTATTACACCAGTCTATCAAGGTGGAACAACAATTGAAATCAAAAGGATATTCAAAGGGTGGTTCTTTCTCAAACTCAAATTGAAAATCAACTTGGAGGCACGAGAAACAAACTATAAAGCCTAAAGAAGATTTCAAGGGAAAGATAGCAACTACCTCAAGGCTGAAACTACTCCAACAACTAGAGCTCGAGAAATTAAATGCTTTCGTTGTCAAGGATTCGGCCACTATGCTTCAAATTGTCCGAATAAAAGAACAATGGTAATACGAGAGAATGGAGATGTTGAAAGTGAGAACTCAAGTGATGGCGAGATGCCTCCACTAGAAGACTGTAGCGATGTGGAGGTTGAGGAACCTGTGAGAGGTGAACTCTTAGTCACTAGACGTGTACTCAACGTTCAAGCCAAGGACGATGGAGATGAAGTACAAAGAGAACACATATTTCATACTAGATGCCACGTGAATAACAAAGTATGTAGTTTGATAATTGATAGTGTGAGTTGCACTAATGTTGCTAGTACTTTGTTAGTGGATAAGTTGGGATTGGAAACCGAAAAGCATCACAATCCGTACAAGCTACAGTGGTTGAGCGATTATGGTGAAGTCAAAGTTACCAAACGAGTTAAAATTGCTCTGTCCATTGGAAAATATCATGATGTGGTTCTTTGTGATTTGGTTCCTATGCAACCAACACATATTTTATTAGGAAGACCATGACAATTTGATCGAAAAGTCAAGCATAATGGGTTCAAGAATGAGTATAGCTTTGTTCAAGATGGTAAGACAATCATTCTCAACCACTTAAACCATGGGAAGCTAGTGAAGATCAAGAGAAAATGATAAGAGATTTCAAAATGAGAGAAAAGCCAATATGTGAGCAAAAGAGTGAAAAAAAGTGCGATGAGAGAAAAATAGAGCGTGAGAAAAAAATAGAAGAGGGTGAAAAAAAGGGCAAAGAGAGAAAACAAGAGCAAGAGAAAACAATAGGAGAGTGGGAAAATAAGTGGAATAGCAAGAAAAAGTGAGGTGAAGAGTGTGATGTTAGCAAGGCAACAAGTACTTGTACTCTTGTACAAGGATATTTATCTTTCTACTAACGAGCTAACCCCTTTGTTTCCAAGTGTTATTTCTACTCTTTTAAAGGAATTTGAAGATGTGTTTCCCGAAGAAGTTCCAAGTGGGTTACCTCCTTTGAGAGGAATCGAACACCAAATTGATTTTATGCCTGGAGTTTCAATACCCAATAGACCGGCATACCGAGCTAATCCTGAAGAGACAAAAGAAATCCAAAACAAGTTGACGAGCTAATAGAGAAGGGTTTCGTGAGAGAGAGTCTTAGTCCATGCTCGGTTCCTGTGATTTTAGTTCCAAAGAAAGATGGCAATTGGCGAATGTGTGTGGATTGTCGAGCTATCAACAAGATCACGATAAAGTATCGACATCCTATTCCAAGGTTAGATGACATGCTTGATGAATTGCATGGTTCATGTTTATTTTCAAAAATAGATTTAAAGAATGGATACTACCAAATACGGATGAAAGAAGGGGATGAATGGAAAACCGCTTTTAAAACTAAGTATGGTCTCTATGAGTGGTTAGTGATGCCGTTTGGATTATCTAATGCACCAAGTACTTTTATGAGATTAATGAATCATGTGCTAAGAGCTTTTATTGGAAAATTTGTCGTTGTATACTTTGATGATAAACTAATATATAGCAAAACCTTAGATGCACATGTTGAACATTTGAATTTAGTTTTTATTGCTTTACGAGAAAATCAACTTTATGCTAACTTGAAGAAGTGCACTTTTTGCATGGATTCGGTAGTTATTCATTCAACTGTTGCTCTCATTCTTGAAGCCAACTGTTACATATCTCCAGCCACACTCGTGGTCTTGAGGGTGAGTGTGTAGATCATTAGCTCTTCCTTCCATTCTTCATCTTGAAAGCCCATATTTTCTGAATTACCCGCACATACCATTTTCCGACTACATTCTGTCCATTTTCACTCCCGTCTACATATCTTCCATTTTACTCGTGAGACTTCTTTCATATTTTGAGGTCACCTTCTACTCCTCCCCATTTACGCCTCCTCAAAATTTCAGGCCAAATACCACCGCCGTTTTTGAGATCTGCTATCCACAAGTTTGCTCTGTTTCTGCTCATCCGGATTTCCACCCTTCTCCACCCAAATCTAGAAAGTGTTCTTTTGTCCATTCAATTTTCGTGTCAAGTTCTTTATGTAAGAACCCAATTCAAGAGAAATATTCAGCAAGTAAAAGCAATCAAGATCAAACTTTTAAGCCAAAAATTCAAACTTCCAAGATCGTCAAAGTCAAACTATTTTGAAAGAAATAATGCGATCAAAGAAAAACGTATGTATAATGACGAATGATGATAATGAAGTATTGCTCTAATGATGTAAGAGCAATAGAGGCAATGAATAACTTTGAAGTCACCAAAATCAAAAGAACTAATTTTGAAACAAATATTGATGACGACAAATAGTAAGCACTATTTGAAATAACAAGATTTTTTTATAACGGTAGCAACAAAAAGAATAAGCCAAAAATCGTTCTTTTTTTTTTTTTGCTTGTGCTTTTCCTTTTTTTTTTTTGCACAATGATTTTTTTTACCACGATTTTTTTTTATAAGAAGATGGAAAGATAGGATATAGGGAAGAATAAGAAAACTAAATTAAAGATAGAAACTTGAATAAAGGAACCAAAACTCTGATACCAAATGATAAGAACCACGAGTATACCAAACCCGAGACCCTTCAACAATGTGAAAAAAGATACCTGGATCGCCTTTGAATCAAGTACGAAGAACTTGACCCCAATCGAACCTTGCCGACGGAACCTAAGTTATCAAACAAGGAGCTTGACCCAGACCAAACCTGTCGGTAAGAACCAAAGCTATCAAATTTGATCTATCAAGAATTAACTTGGTGAAGATCGAGTTCTTCGCAAAGAACCAAAGAGAAAATCTCTCCAAAACACTCAAGGTGAATTAATCATAAAAGTTGTGTCTTTCACAATAACTTGGATGCCTTTAAATAGGCTACATAAACCTAACTAAAATAGGAAATAAAAAGATATTAGAAAACTAAAATATCTTTAAGAAGATTTTTCTCAAATCTGTTAAGATTTTCTCCCATCAAAGATTTACTTGTTGGTAAAGTTATCTTGTAGTGGGCTTGAGCTCTTGGACTTGTATTCTTGACCACCTTGCATGAAATCAATATTTTCTTCAACACTTAACATAATAAACGTTTTGTTTTGATGTTGAATAGATTCTTTCATTTGATTTTCTTCCACTAAATCACATAACGCTTCATGCATTTTCTTGGTTCTTGACCTTGTCATTGGGCCTCCAATTCCTTGCAATTGGTCTTTCTCATTGGGATTGATTTGTGTTATCACTTGATCCACATCACAAAGCCTTAAGCCCAAAGCCCAAAGCACTAAGCACTAAGCACTAAGCACTAAGACAAGCCCTAATCTCAAATCATCAAGACCTAGGCCCTAAGCACTAAGTCGTAAGCCCAAAGCCCTAGGTCCAATGCCCTTAGCACAAAAAACAACGTCGAAAGCCCAAAGCTCTAAACCCTAATCTTAAAACTCTATCCTCTAAGACCAAAGCTGACACAGAATCGGGATGGATTTAGGGAGAGGGTTGGAGATCGGGTAAGGTTTGTGAAAAACCCGATAGTTCAGAAACAAGAACGAATTTGTGAGGGGGATAACTCGTCGATGAAATCGAGTTTCTTGCTGAAATTTTGAGTGGAGCTTTGGGGAAAGGTTAAGTAATGTACCTCAAAAAAGGAAGGCAATCACATGGACAGATCAGTCAGAATTTGACGGAACAGTAATGAGGGTCTGGCAATTGCCGGAAATGATGAGCGGCGGAGAAAATAAATTTACAAACGAAAATAAAGATGGATTGAAGGGCTTGTGACCTTCAAGCTCACCCTACGTCCTTGAAGAAGGCTGGAGACTTTGAAGCTTTAGGAAATCTCCTGCTTGGAGGAAGAAAACCTTGCAAAACCGACAGTTGCCAGAGGAATTCCGGCTACCGGTTGAAGTTGGAAATGCCCATGAATGGAGAAGCTCAAAAAGAAACTTTAATTCAAATTCCAAATTGATGATTACAATCATGCTAGGGAAGGTTTTAACAACAAGAAAGAGAGGGAAAAAGAAAGGGAAATTTAGTGGCCAAAGTCATGCATGAAGCATGCTAGAAATGAAGAAAATGAGGGAAAATTTGGACCAATGAGATTGCAAGGACGTGCAAGCCACGTTTCCTTGAATCTCTTCAGCCAATTTTCCCTTCTTTCTTGGTCCTAAATACCCTTCTTTCAGCCAATTAAACCCTCATGCAAAACTCCTTGCAAAGCATGCAAAATCCAAGCTAAAACCCTAGGGCTTAAGGCGTAGGGCTTATGCATGCCCCGAAATACCTCACCCTTAACCGAACATCAAGGAGCCATTGCTCGGGAATTTTCTAACACGTGTGCTCTTTTTGTAGGGAAGCTTATGCAAGGATTTAGCATTGTGGAACCAACTCTAATGGACCAAGAGAGGCCCAAGCACTCCGTGAATTACATAGAGAAGCCGGCGGACGTTGTTAATATCCCGAACCCGAGTTGGACCTTCCAAGGGAGTTGTGAGGAGGATTATAAGGAGACCAACCCAATAGGAAGAAAGCCCAAGACCAACTGAAGTGGAGGAGGGAGACTTTTTACTTTAAGTTTTTGTGTGTTTCTTTTTGTGCACAAACTTTAACGTTGGTTTTTGCATTTCTTTTCATGAGAGTCTTTTGACTCCCTTAGGGGATCATCTTAGGAGTGGCAGACCTGTTAATTAGGCTGCTTTTTGGTGGCTCACGCAGGTAGGGATGCTGGCTTAGAATTGTCCCGAAACAGTTTGGTCAAGGGGTCACTTTTCCCCCCTTTTTGTGTGTGTGGTCAAATCGGGTAAGCTTCCTGATGTGCCACGGATTAGCACATCTAGAAGCGGAAGGCTCTAGCACCATGGACTTGGTCTCGGGTTTCTAAGCCAAGGCCGAGTCAATATTTTGTCTAACAAATGTGCTAATTTTGTAGGTGCCAACATGAAAAGGATGATCCAACCATCCTAGGTGATGATAGCACCATTTTTGGTTTCGGCCCAGGATGACCTCCGGGGGTTGTGCGGCTGTTTAGAACACCTTCCAGACCTGATTTGGCCAAGGATGCTTCTACAAAAGTGTGGCCAACATCCTAAGGTTTCCATCATGAGGCAGATCATCAATTTTGGACAAAGATTACCCGGTCAACCATCGCCATTACAGAGGCCTCCAGAACAGGTAGCGGCCCGAGAGCATCCAACCCATGGAGTCCGATCCATGGCCATGTTTGGCCCCAAAAGAGAAGGAAGATCAATTGCATCTTTGTCCAGCCCAAGAAGCAGCAGCTGCTCCACCTTGGTCCAAGAAGGAAGCAAGTGACCTTATCCAACTGTCCATAGACAACCCGTCAAGTGATGGACCAAACCGGAGTTAAAGCCTCCTTCATTTTGAGCACGGTTTGGAGACCAATTAGTCAAGCCCAAGGAAGCCCCCAACGAAGGTTTGCTAGCATCCCACGTGAATACTTTTGTTTATTTAAAATACTTGTAATGATGTAATAGTTGTAGTACTTGAAGTTGGTTTGAGAAATGGTTTGGATTGAACCATTCTTGCTTGGAGTGGTTCGGTTTGAACCATTTCCACCTCTTTGATGGAGCTTTGGGAGAGTCTTCTCTTCCAAACTCCTTAGTTCCTTCTTTAGCTTGGTTTGGACGTGAGTTAGGATTTGGTTGGATTGCAAGTGGGTGATGGGTACCCTTTTCTCACCTAACACCTACTTTTAGCTAATCATTGCCCCCTAATTTAGGTTTATTTTTGTTTATTTTATTTGGGGATATTTTTGTATGGGTATGTATCCCTCCTCCCACGTTGGGAGAGGTAGAAAAGAATTGGATAAAACTTTGGAAGCTTGAAGCTCTCAAACCCCCTTTCCTTTCTCACGACATTTCATCCAAGGTGAGTAATATCCTTGTTTTGGTTTGTCTTGGTGTTGGTGATTAGCTAGGATCACTAAACCTTATTCCAACCTCCTTCCTCACTTGTTTAGGAACAAAAGCGAGCTTGGAAATCCCATAGCCTTCCTCCATTTGTTGTTTGCATTTGTGTTTTGTATTTGTTGTTGGTTGCTGTTTTTGGTGCTTACCCGAGTGAATTTGTGCAACAAAAGTCCAATTCGTGCCATTTCTGTTTTCCGTGAACAAAAGTCCCTAATTTTATGGCTGTGAGTTCCTCTTTCATGGCTTGAAATAACTGTTCTTTACGTTTAGCCACAGCCCCTCCCCATCAAGAGTTATGCATGCTTTTTCCACTGCCTTCTACCCGAATTCCTGAAATCGGGCATTTCTGTCCATCAATTTTCTATCCAGCATAACTCCTAGCCTACCTATGTGTTTTCTGTGAAACCACTTGCATTGTCTTCCCCTTTGATTGAAGTTGTTGTCTGCTTATTTTCACGATCCCAGACTCTCTACATTGGGAGTTGTTCAGTCGTCTCTACCACCTAATGCTCTGCCAATTGGTAATTTTGTCTGTTTGTGCTTCTAAATGTATCCCCGTGCCATTTCATGAACCACACGTGATTTCACCCTAAATCTAGACCAAACTTAGTTCCTTCCCTAAAGTCTAAGTCCCCAAAATTTCAGCCCAAAAGCCTGTATGTAATTGGAGTTCTAACTGCCACAATCCCCTGTTTCGGTTTTAGTCATTCTTCACATTGGCAGATTGCATTACTTTCTCCTATCCCGACACTTCCGCATTCTTGGAGCGTGTCACTTCCATGAGCCATCCGATTTGAGTCCTTTTCCTATGCAGCTTTGTGCATGTTTTAAGCTCAACTCCCTGAGCATTGTAGGGGGTCTTTGGTTAATTTGAAAAAACTTTGCTTTGCATTGTCAATTTCCTTGTCGATCTTCCGATCCCAAGACTCGGCTTCCCGGTGACTTCCGACAACCGAGAGCAACCCCGGAGTTGGTCATCCTTCCGAGCTAGGAGGACCTATCCTTACTACATATCTCCAGCCACACTCGTGGTCTTGAGGGTGAGTGTGTAGATCATTAGCTCTTCCTTCCATTCTTCATCTCGAAAGCCCATATTTTCCGAATCTACCCGCACATAACATTTTCCGGCAACATTCTGTCCATTTTCACTCCCATCTACATATCTTCCATTCTACTTGTGACACTTCTTTCATATTTTGAGGTAACCTTCTACCTCTCTTCATCTACGCCTCCTCAAAATTTTAGGGCAAATACCACCACCGTTTTTGAGATCTGCTATCCACAAGTTCCCTCTGTTTTCTGCTTATCCGGATTTCCACCCTTCTCCACCCGAATCTAGAAAGTGTCCGTTTTCCCATTCAATTTTCGTGTCATTTGGTATCAGAGCCATTCATCCCCTCCCACCTTCCATTCTTCTCTGTTTTTTTTAGCTACCTTGAAATTTGGAGCATGACGACTCGAAGTGGAGCAAACTTTAACCACAACCGAGAGCCCATTCCACCAAACAACCCGAGCATTCAACCTCAAACCCCAAGTCCGAACCCTGCAAAATCTAGCTTCCAAGGCCAGATAGATGAGCTTAATAGAAGGTTCGACATACTTCTCCAAAGGTTGGAGGTAACCAATCCCCGAATGAGGCCCCCTCCAACTCCTGCTCCAAGAAGAAGAACAGGAAACGGCTTAAGGCGACTCCGGCGACAAATAATTGATGATTCCGATGATGACTTTGATCACAATGAACCACAGCCTCGAGATGATGAAATGAAAAATATCAAGGTAACTCCACCCTTTAATGGTTCCTGTAATGGAGATGTTTTCCTTGATTGGGTTGAAAATGTTGATAAAGTTTTTGATTGCTATAATTACTCGGAGAAATTCAAATTGCAATTGGTATCCTTGGAGTTGAACGGGTATGCTAGTCTTTGGTGGGATAGTTTGAAAGCCCAAAGGAGACGTGACGGTGAAGATGAGGTCCCCACTTGGAGAGCTATGAAGTTATTAATGAGAAGACGGTTCGTGCCGAGTCACTATAAGCAAGAGCTTTTCCTCCAACTACAAACTTTGAAACAAGAATCCCTATCAGTGGAGGAGTATTTGACTAAGTTTGAGACCCTTAGGATTCGATGTGATGTTGAGGAACCCAAGGAGCAAATCATAGCAAGGTTTCTAAGGGGCCTGAACAAAGATATTGGTGACATAGTGGAGCTGCAACCGATCGACACCATGGATGCAGTTATACAACTTGCATTGAAGGTGGAAAGGCAAGTGAAAAGAAAAGGGAAGGGAACAACCAACCGATTTATTCCTAAGACCAATCCTCCCTACAAACCATTTCCGAGAGCAGAAGAGAAGCCTGCATTCCCAAAACCTTGGATACAGAAGAAGGATGGAGAAACAAAACCGAATGTTGACATCAACCAACCCAGAGCAAGAGAAATCAAGTGCTTCAAATGCCTTGGCTTAGGGCACATTGCTTCTCAATGCCCTAACAAAAGGGTCATGATCCTTAGAGAGGATACGAATGAGGTGGTGAGTGAAGATGAGGTGATTGAAGAAGAGGTCGATAATCAAGCGCCCGAAGAAGAAGTTTACCATGCACAAGAGGGACCCCTCCTAATGGTGATCCGAAGAGTCCTCACGTCTCAAACCCAAAAAGAAGACTTCCAAAGGGAAAATATTTTCCATAGTAGATGCCTCATTCAAGGGAAGGTTTGCTCACTCATAATTGATGGAGGTAGTTGCACCAATGTAGCTTCTCGAGACCTTGTTGAAAAACTTGGCCTAAAAACATCATCACACCCGAGCCCCTACAAATTAAGATGGTTAAATGATAAGGAAGATCTCAAGGTAACCAAGCAAGTAAGTCTAGAGTTCTCAATTGGAGGTTATAAAGACACGGCCCTATGTGATGTGGTACCGATGAGTGCAAGTCATATCTTGCTAGGGAGGCCTTGGCAATACGACCGGAGGGCCCTCCATGATGGATTCACTAACAAATATTCATTTAAGTATGAGGGCAGGGAAATCAAATTAGCTACCATTGGACCAGATCAAGTAGCCAAAGATGAGGTTACAAGGAAGAAAGGGGCGGCCAAAACCAATCTATTTATGACCAAGAAAGAGTTATTGAGAACAATCCTAGAGGGAGGTCCTATGGTACTTGTGATATTCCGAGAAAGGTTGGAAGAAATTGGAGACACTCCCGTGGAGATCCGAGAACTAATTGAGGAATACAAAGACATATTTCCGGAAGAACTTCCCCAAGGGTTACCACCACTTCGGGGAATCGAGCATCAAATAGATCGTCAACCGGGAGCGGTATTATCAAATCGGCCTTCATATAGATTAAATCCCGAGGAGGCAAAAGAATTACAAAGACAAGTTCAAGAACTATTGGACAAGGGCCACATTGGAGAATCCTTGAGTCCGTGCTCCGTCCCCGCCCTCTTGGTTCCAAAGAAAGATGGTAGTTTTCGGATGTGTGTAGATAGTCGAGCCATCAACCAAATAACCATCAAGTATAGATTCCCAATCCCGCGGCTCGAAGACATGTTGGATGAACTTAGTGGGGCATCTTGTTTCTCCAAAGTTGATTTGAAGAGTGGATACCACCAAATCCAAATGAAGGAGGGAGATGAATGGAAGACGGCTTTCAAAACAAAATATGGGCTCTTCGAATGGTTAGTGATGCCTTTCGGGCTATCTAATGCCCCTAGTACTTTTATGAGACTTATGCATTTCGTGCTTAGAGATTTCTTAGGAAAATTTGTGGTGGTTTACTTTTATGACATATTGGTATATAGCATGGATTTGAATAGTCACCGAGGACATCTTAAGTTGCTATTTGATACTCTACGAGCTACTAAATTTTTTGGTAATCTAAAGAAGTGTGCCTTTGTGCAAGAGAGGATACACTTTTTAGGGTTTATTATATCAAGGGAGGGTATGGAAGTGGATGAAGCTAAGGTGGAGGCCATTTGGGATTGGCCAATTCCAAGGAGTGTTTCGGAAGTGAGGAGTTTCCACGGCCTTGCCTCCTTTTACCGACGATTCATTCAAGGTTTTAGTTCCATTGTGGCCCCTTTAAATGATTGCACTAAGAAGGGGAGAGACTTTGAATGGTCCACAACTTGTCAAGAAAGTTTCGAGCTCATCAAAACAAAAGCTTTGCCATGCACCCGTACTTAGCCTTCCCGACTTCCACAGAGTCTTTGAGGTGGAGTGCGACGCCTCCGGGTGGGAGTAGGAGCTGTCCTTATGCAAGAAGGAAAGCCACTTGCATATTTTAGTGAGAAGCTCAAAGGTGCTGCCCTAAATTACTCGACCTACGACAAGGAGTTCTATGCGGTTATCTGGGCTTTGGAAGTGTGGCAACACTATCTATAATCCAAAGAATTTATTATACACTCGGACCATCAAGCCCTCAAGCACATCAAGAGCCAAGGCAAGTTAAATAGGCGGCATGTCAAGTGGGTTGAGTTCCTTGAAAGGTACCCCTATATAATCAAGTATAAAAAGGGGGAATGCAATGTGGTGTCTGATGCCCTCTCAAGCAGGTTTGTCCTCCTAACCGAACTTTCAACTAAATTTTTTGGCATTGAGTGGATCAAAGAGACCTACAAGGAAGACCAAGACTTCGGCAAGTGGTATGACATGAGTCTTAATAAAGAAGATTGTGGATATCACATCATGAACGGATACTTATTCAAAGGAGGAAAACTTTGCATCCCAAGCGGAAGCATCCGGGAGTCTCTCATTAAAGAAGCTCATGATGGCAGCCTAGCAAGCCATTTTGGAGAAAAAAAGACCTTAGAGGCTCTCAGGGAACATTTTTACTGGCCTCATTTATTCCAAGATGTGCACAAGGTGGTAGAGAGGTGCATAATTTGCAAGAAGGCCAAGAGCCGAGTGCTACCTCATGGACTCTACCTCCCTCTACCCGTGCCTAGTCATCCTTGGGTAGAAGTAAGTATGGATTTTGTGCTCGGTCTTCCTCGGACTTGTAGAGCAAAGGATTCTATGATGGTGGTAGTGGACCGGTTCTCAAAGATGGCTCATTTCCTAGCATGCTCAAAGACCGATGATGCCTCACACATAGCCGAATTGTTTTTCAAGGAAGTGGTGCGTCTACATGGTATTCCGAAGACCATAGTCTTGGATCGGGACACCAAGTTCTTAAGTGCCTTTTGGAAGACCCTATGGAGAAGGGTAGGGACTAAACTACTTTTTAGCACCGCGTTCCATCCACAAACCGATAGACAAACAGAGGTGGTCAACCGAACTTTGGGAAGTCTATTAAGGAGTATCGTTAGCAAGAAACTTTCGGATTGGGACATTCAACTCCCTTATATAGAATTTTCCTACAACCGCAACGTGCATAGCGCAACCCGAATGACTCCTTTTGAGGTCGTGTATGGGTTTAACCCTCTCACCCCACTAGATTTGTTACCAATTCCGTCCAAAGAGATTGTAAATACGGATGGGGTGAAGAGAGCCGAACTAGTGAAAAACATGCATGAAAATGTGAGTAAAATGGTCCAAAAAGCCAATGAGAACTATGCCAAATACGCCAACCGTGGGAGGAAAGAAACACAATTCAAAGCGGGAGATTTGGTTTGGTTACACTTAAGGAAGGAGAGATTTCCAAAGCAAAGGGGATCGAAGCTTGCACCAAGAGCCGATGGGCCTTTTTAAAATTCTTGAGAAGATTAATCCGAATGCTTACAAGCTCGAGCTTCCGGGAGAATATGGAGTTTCAGCCACCTTCAACGTCCAAGATATATCACCTTATGTTGCTGATGAAGACGAGGATAAGGAGGAGGAAGAGTTACAACTTGATTTGAGGGCAAATCCTCAAATACCCCAGGAGGATGACATGCCCCGAAATACCTCACCCTTAACTGAACATCACGGAGCCATCACCCGAGCCCGAGCTCGGGAATTTTCTAACACGTGTGTTCTTTTTGTAGGGAAGCTTATGCAAGGATTTAGCATTGTGGAACCAACTCTAATGGACCAAGAGAGGCCCAAGCACTCCGTGAATTACATAGAGAAGCCGGCGGACGTTGTTAATATCCCGAACCCGAGTTGGACCTTCCAAGGGAGTTGTGAGGAGGATTATAAGGAGACCAACCCAATAGGAAGAAAGCCCAAGACCAACTGAAGTGGAGGAGGGAGACTTTTTACTTTAAGTTTTTGTGTGTTTCTTTTTGTGCACAAACTTTAACGTTGGTTTTTGCATTTCTTTTCATGAGAGTCTTTTGACTCCCTTAGGGGATCATCTTAGGAGTGGCAGACCTGTTAATTAGGCTGCTCTTTGGTGGCTCTAGGGTGGCTCACGCAGGTAGGGATGCTGGCTTAGAATTGTCCTGAAACAGTTTGGTCAAGGGGTCACCTTTCCCCCTTTTTTGTGTGTGTGGTCAAATCGGGTAAGCTTCCATGAGCCATCCGATTTGAGTCCTTTTCCTATGCAGCTTTGTGCATGTTTTAAGCTCAACTCCCTGAGCATTGTAGGGGTCTTTGGTTAATTTGAAAAAACTTTGCTTTGCATTGTCAATTTCCTTGTCGATCTTCCGATCCCAAGACTCGGCTTCCCAGTGGACTTCCGACAACCGAGAGCAACCCCGAAGTTGGTCATCCTTCCGAGCTAGGAGGACCTATCCTTACTACATATCTCCAGCCACACTCGTGGTCTTGAGGGTGAGTGTGTAGATGATGAGAACCACGGGTATATCAAACCCGAGACCCTTCAACAATGCGGAAAAAGACAACTGGATCGCCTTTGAATCAAGTACGAGGAACTTGATCCCAATCGAACCTTGCCGACGGAACCTAAGTTATCAAACAAGGAGCTTGACCCAGACCGAACTTGTCGGTAAGAACCAAAGCTATCAAGAATTAACTTGATGAAGATCAAGTTCTTCGCAAAGAACCAAAGAGAAAATCTCTCTAAACACTCAAGGTGAATTAATTATAAAAGTTGTCCCCCTATTACAATAGCTTGGATGCCTTTAAATAAGATTATCAATGATAAGTGAGAATTATAGGATTATCAATGACTTTGTAAGTTGGTTATGAGTGATACAAAAAAATTAAAAGTTTTGATCCATGGTTCTGTTTACTAGTTAACCAATCATCTTGGAATATCATATATATTTTTATGAATGATGGAAATTTGGTTTTGGTAGAAGTTGTGCATATTTTATCAAAGTTACCACAAAAGTGTCATTCTGTACAAATTAAGATTTCGTATCTGAAACCAATTATAGACTAATCCCATGCCCTAGATGTTTTAGCATATTAAAGTAGACTCTTTGAGTGATGTATAGGCTTTGGAATCATAGCATTTTATGGTGTATATAAAAAAATTATGATATTTTGAAGTTATCATAAAACACGACATTGATTCCAAAAATTGTGAATGATATTAGGTTATTGAGGTGAAAGTGATTCACAGAAGTACCTACTACTAGAAAAACTAGCTAAAGATAGACAAGGTAAGTAGTATTGTGTGTGTTTTGCCCTTAATTGGGTCTACATCATAGAATAATAGGACTTTGCTGTTGTTTTATGCTTTACATGTTGAGATGAGATGCACGTATAAAATGATGTACAAAAGCATAATTTGGTTTATGATATGATGGATTGTTGTGTTTAATGTTATGAATATTACTTAATTACTTGACACGTTCATATCACGAACATCTCATGCATCATGTTTTCTAGAAAGTTACGAACTATTTACATGCATGAGATTTCGTATGAAAAATAATATGAAATGGTTGTTTCGGGTTGAGCTCGAAATACAACGAAAGAAAAGATAAAATAAAGAAAGAGAAAGTTACGTAAATATCATTGAGAATGGGTTTGAGTTGGCTGTCCCCTTAGGTGAAATCAAGTTTGTGGTCTCTCAACCCTTGGAATCGAGTTGGTTGTACCCTTAGGTGGACTCTAGTTTGTGGTCTCTCGTTCCTTGCCAGGAAGCCCCAATGATAAGGAATGACAGAAATTAAAAGAATGAAAGACCCAAAATAAAATGAAAAGATAAGTTTTACTTATGCATATCATGTACATGTTCATGTATATTTATACTACTTGCTGAGCCTTATGCTCATAGAAGAGTTTTATGATGTAGGTGAGGAAGACGTACACTGAGAGGTGTACAAGATGAATCGCTTTGTTCATGGAGGTGGTCGATGTTGTTTGAGGGGATTTTGACATGTGGGCAAGAATTTTGAAGAATCATAAATAGTGGTTTGGAGAAGAAGTTTTTAACTTTGTACATATAACTTGTAAATAGTTTAAGAAACCTAACATGTTGTAAATATGTTTTAAGTAACTTTAGTTTTCATGTATGCCTTAAATAATTTTTACAAGAAAATATTGTCCGCTGCAAGTAAGTAAAAAAAAAATGAAGAACATATTTCTAGCTAGGAAGGACGTTACAAATTTATGGTATCAGAGCCCAGGTCAAAATCATTTCTGCAGACAGCTCGACAACATAACTACCACCATGAATGAGCTCCAACATTAGTAAGTTTTTCTTATTATAAGTGAATAAGTATTTGCTTATACATTATTACTCATATGTGGTAACTAAAGCATTTGAAGTAGAAGAAGCCAGGTTAAATTTCAACAACATCGAAAGAATGTTCAGAAGTTTTACACTGAAGGGCAGTCATCTAGAGATAAGAGATGACAGACTGCAACGAAAGGTAAAAGACAAGGAGAAGAATTACAAAACCAAGGCAGAGAAAATAAAATTCAGAAGTCTTCTCAACCACAACAATGCCCAAAATATAAAAGGGTACATTTAGGAGAATGCTTGAAAGGCACTGGACAATGTCATAAATGCAAGCAACCAGGACACATCTCCAAGTTTTGTCTGATGCTGGAAAAAGAGAAATCAAAGGTGACACCGCGTGCTTTTGTAAGGATAGAGCCTGAAAAGGCAAATGAATCTGCAATGGTGTCAGGTACCATTTATATTATGGATATACCTGCTTATACATTGATTGATTCGGGTTTAACTCATTCGTTTATCTCACTTGAGTTTATATGTATGCTTAATTGCTACACTCATGAAGCAGAGTATGAGTATGATGTGATGCTACTTTCGAGTGAGCATTTACATTTAAGTCATGTGTTATGAGAGTGCATAGTTAAAATAGATGATAGGATACTATATGCTGATTTCATAGTCATGAAAATGAAGGGTTATGATGCAATTCTGGGAATGGACTGGCTGCATCAACATTATGCAACAATTAATTGTAGGACTAGGATTGTTTATTTTCATCCTCCGAGTGCAAAAATTTGTTCTTTTCAAGTAGTTAAGTGTGCAATAATTAATTATACTACTTGCTGAGCCTTATGCTCATAGATGAGTTTTATGATGTAGGTGAGGAAGATGTACACTGAGAGGTGTACGAGATGAATCGCTTTGTTCATGGAGGTAATCGATGTTGTTTGAGCAGATTTTGAACTGTGTGCAAGGATTTTGAAGAATCGTAAATAATGGTTAGGAGAAGAAGTTTTTAACTTTGTACGTATAACTTGTAAATAGTTTAAGAAACCTAACATGTTGTAAATATGTTTTAAGTAACTTTAGTTTTCATGTGTGCCTTAAATGATTTTTACAAGAAAATATTTTCCGTTGCAAGTAAGTACAAAAATGAATAACATATTTCAAGCTAGGAAGGACGTTACACCCAAATCATTAAGGCATGAGACCTAAATCTAGTGCCCTAAGGCCAAAGCAGTATGCCTTATGCTCTGTCTTATTCCTTAATCTCTAAGCACTAAATCTTAATCTCTAAGCCCAAAGTCATAAAACCTAATACCTTAAGATGTATGCCCTAAGCCCAAAGCCCTAAGCCTTAGGTACTAAGCACGAAGCCCTAATGCCTAATTCCTAAGCCCAAATCTCTAATTTCTATGCCCTAAACCCTAAGTCCTAAACAATAAACCCTATGCACAAAGCCCTATGACCAAAGCCTAAAGCCCTAAGCCCTAAGCCCAAAGCCCTAAACCCTAAGTTCTAACCCTAAGCCCTAACCCCTAAGTTGAAAGCCCTAAGCTGAAAGTCCTAAGTCTTAAGCCCTCACCTAATGCATAAAGCCTAAATCCATAGTAATTAGCCCTAAGCCCTTAGTCCTAAGCCCAAAGCCATTAGGCCAAAGCCATTTACTCAAATCCATAAGCATAAGCTATAAGGCATAAAACCAAAGCCCTAAGACTAAAGCCCAAAACCTAAAGGTCAAAGCCGTAATCCCTAAGCCCTAAGCCCAAAGTCTTAGACCCTAAGACCTACACGTTTAGCTCTAGTCTCTAACCCGAAAACTCTTGATCCAAAGCCCAAAGCCCAAAGTTCTAGCCCCAAAGCCCTAAGAACAAAGCCCAAAGCCCAAAGCCCAAAGCCTAAATAACTAAGCCCTAAACCCATAGCCCTAAGCTCTAAGCAAGAAGCCCAAAGCCCAAAGCGTAAAGTCTATAGCCCTAAGTTGATAGCCATAAACCCAAAGTCCTCAACTATATGATCAAAGCCTGAAGCCCAACACTCTAAGCCTTACGCCGTTAAAACAAAGAAGTAAGGTCAAAGCCTTGATCCATAAGCCCTAAGTCATAAGTCCTAAGCCATAAGCTTTAAACCCTAGACCCTATGCTTAAAGCCCTAAGCCATAAGTCATAAGCCTTGAGCATTAAGCCCTAAACCTAAAGGCCCACACCCAACGTCCTAACCCCTAAGTTGTAAGCTCTGAGCCCCATTCCCTAGTCAAAGGCCCAAGCCCAAAGTTCTCAACACTAAGTTCAACCCCTAACCCCTAACCCATAAGGACTAATCCCTAATCCTTAAGACTTAGCCCAAAGCCACAAGCCCTAACCCTGATGCCCTAAGCAATATGCCCAAAGACCTAAGCCCAAAGCAAAAAGGCCAAATCCCTTTGTCCTAAGCCCTAACCCCTAAGCCAAAATCCCAAAGCACTAAGCCCAAAGTCTGAAGCTAAAAGCACAAAGCCCATAGCCTAAAGCCCTAATCCATAAGCTCTATGCCTAAACTCTAAGCCCAAAGATCTATGTACAAAGGCCTAAGCCAAAAACCGTAAGCCCTAGGCCTAAAGCCCTAAGTCCAAAGGACAAAAAACAAAGGCTAAAGCCCAAATCTCTAACCCTAAGTCGTAAGCTCTAAGCCCTATGCCCTAAGCCCTAGGTCCAAAGCTCTATGCTCAAAGCACCAAGTCTCAAGCACTAAGCCCTAAGCCCTATGGCCTAATTAATAAGCACTATTCAATAAGCCCTTATACCTACGCCGAATACCTAAGCCCTATAGCTTAATCCCAAAGAACAAAGTCCAAAGCACAAAGCAAGTAGCCTAAAAACAAAATCTCTAACCCTTAAATCGTAATCCTAAATCCCTTAGCTTTATAGGAATTAGGGCTTTCAGATTAGGACTTAGGGCTTATGGCTATTGGCTTTGTGCTTAGGGCTATGAATTTGGGATTTGGGCTTAAGGCTTATGGCTTTGGGCACATGGCTTTGTGCTTTAGGTTTTGAGCTTATAGCTAGCGCTTAAGTCTTGAATTTAGGGTGTTGGACTTAGGGTTTTGGACTTAGGGATTTGGGCTAAGGGCTTAAGGCTTGAGGCATGAGGATTAGGGCTTAGGGCTTTGGCCTTGGGCCTTAGGGCTTATGACATAGGGCTTAAGGCTTAGGGCTCATGGTTTGGGCTTTGGGCTTTGAGTTTTTGGATTAGGGCTTAGCGCATAGGCCATTAAGTTTATGGTTTCGGACTTAAGCCTTAGGATATAGGGCCAAGGGCTTTGGGCTTTGGGCCTAGTGCTTTGGGTAATAGGGCTTAGGGCTTAGGGCTTAGGGCTTTGGGGTGGCGCTTAGGGATCATGGCTTTGGGCTTACTTTGATTTTTCCTCTTAGGGCTTAGGGATAAGGCTTAGAGCTTAGGGCTTTGCCTTAGGGCTTAGAGCTTTTGCTTAGAGCTTAGGGCTTAGGTCTTACAGCTTAAGCCTATAGGCATAGGGCTTAGGGCTTTGGGCTGAAGGCTTAGGGCTTAGTGATTTGGGCAATGGGCTTAGGGCTTTAGGGTAGAGGCTAGGGTTGATAGCTTTTAGCTTTTAGCTTAGTGCTTTAGGTTTTTAGCTTACCAATTAAGGATTAGGGTTTAGCGCTTAGGGCTTATGGATTAGTTATTAGGGTTTAGGGATTAGGGATTAAGGATTAGGGCTTAGGATTCGGGCTTAGTGCTAAGGGCTTAGGGTTAGAATTTAGGCTTTATGGCTTTGGCCTATAGGCTTTGGGCTTGGGGCTTTGGGTTTAGCGCTTAGGGCTTCGGGCTTATGGCTTAGAATTTTTAGTTTAGGACTTAGGTCTTTGGACTTAGGGCTTTGAGCTTAGGTATTTGGTCTTTTGGCTTAGGTTTTATGGCCTTTGGGCTTTAGAATTAGGCTTAAGGCTTAGGGAATAAGGCTAAGAGCTTTCAGCTAAGGGCTTAGGGCTTAAGGCTTATGGCCTAAGGCTTATGTCTTATAGCACTAGACTTTCATTTTTTAGATTAGGGATTAGTGCTTATGGCGAGGGACTTCTATGAGCTTAGGGCTTTACGCTTTGAGTTTTAATTTTAGGGCTAAGTGCTTAGGGCTTAGGGCTTTCGGCATAGGGATTAGGTATTTTTCCTTAAGGCTTTCAGCTTAGGGCTTGGCTTAGGGTTAGGCTTAAGACTTAGTGCTTAGGGCTGAAGACTTAGGGTTTAAGGCCAAGATCTTAAGTCTTAGGGCTTAGGGCTTAGGGCTTTGGGATTAAGGCTTAGTACTTATGGCGTTGATCTCTGTGCTTAGGGCTTTGATCTTTGTTTGAAGGGCTTAGGGAATAGGGCATAGGGATTTGGGCATATGGCTTTGGGCCTTGAGTTTTGGCTTATAGCTTCGCGCTTAGGTTTGAGGGCTTATGGTTTTGGACTTAGGAGTTAGGACTTAAGGTTTAGGGCTTGAGGCTTAGGGCTTAATGCTATGGGCTTAGGGCTTAGGGCTTAGGGCTTAGGGCTTAAGGTTTAGGGCTTTAGGCTTAGTGCATAGGGCTATGGGCAGGGTTAGGGCTTTGGCCTTTAAGCATAAGGTTTATGGCATAAGGCTTAAGGCATAAGGGGATGAGAACCACGAGTATATCAAACCCAAGAACCTTCAACAATGCTGAAAAAGATACTTGGATCACCTTTCAATCAACAATGCAGAAAAAAGATACCCAATGAACACCATTTGGTCCATTTAGGACAGTTCATGGGCACTATATGGCCCGATCTGTAAGACAGTTCATTCAATCCCACCCATAGCTTGATACTTACATGCTTTATATATTAAATATTGAAGATTACAGAATAGAAGATTGGCACCGTATGGCCTCCCCGAGACAGCCTTACTCTACTCCCTCCACAATATCAGGTTGAATCATCATGAAAACTGTGACATCTCATTTTTCCCTTGCTTAAATTTTTTTTCTTTTTGTAAACACATGTACTAACTTTAAACAATTTAAGGTAAAATTTATCAATTTGAAATTCTTGAAATAAAACACAGCGGAACACTTTTATTTAACTTCATCAAAATCAATTCTATTGGTAATAAGTAACCAAAACATTCTTGTACTTTAACATTAAAACCAAGTTATTACAAAACAGTTATAAACCAAACATAATATTATACATTAGTTTTCAAACAAAACATTTCCATTTACATGGGTCGCCCACCAATCAAAATTGCACTAACAGCCGCAAACTTTCGCAATGTACGTACTTCACCACCTCAAGCATCTATCCATGATAAGTAGAATCCACAATATTTATCTCATCACCTACATTACAAAGCTTATCTAATGAGCCTAGTGCTCAGTAAGTTAATCCATAATAATAAAATATTTATGAGACCTTTATGCATATGCTGCTTTATAAACAATGCAATTTCGGTATCGTTCATTTCTTTTCTTTTCTTTCACTTAACAGCAAAGTTAATGTGGGTAATACCATATAGGGGAGAGTAGGCACCATTTGGTCCAACCTCTTGGGACAGCCAAACTCAAACCCCGCCCAACATATAACTATTTACGTACATTTCGTTCATTTCACTCTTTCATTGTTTTGATCGTTGAAGGTACCACGGGAGAGAGTAGACACCATTTGGCCTCCCTTGAGGCAGTCTAACTCGAGCTCCTCCCTCAACGTAATTTGAATGTTGAATGTTTCTTAAAATGTCTACTCCAATTCATCAAAAGACATCAAAGTAATTTGAAGCATCTAAACATATGTTATATGCCTAATTCAAAAACTGTCCAGAATACATTTTTTCGAGTAACTGTTGCATAACAGAAACTTCAACAGTCATAACTTAAGTTATACTTCTTGGATTGAGGCGATTCATGTGTTATTCTTTTCCTTAAAATGTCTATTTCAAATCATCAGAAGAGTTTCAAGTCATTTGGAAAATTGAACTTCTAGTAAAATTACAAACCCTAAAACTGCCTGATTTTCTCAAAATATATTTTCTCAAAATATTTTGCATAATCTTGATATAAACATCACCAACATGCTTAATTAACCATTCCAAATCAATTCATCAATTTAAACATGTTCTTAGGGTTAGAAATGATACCTCAGAATAAGGAAGATCGAAACCGAAACCCTTGAGTCGTTTGTTTCCTCTTCTTTTCTCCTATTTCCTTCTAGTGTGAACTAAACTTGCTTTAAACATAAAAACTCTTCACCAAAACTTTAATCCAACAAAATAACCTCACTTAATCTTCCAAAACCAGAGAGAATCAGGAAGAGAGCTGAAGAATTCGTGGGTTTCTCAGCTTTTCAAGAGAGTTCTTAGGGTAAAATTACCTTATTATCCAATTTGTCCATGTTAAAATTCATATTTGCTCTTACTTTTGCTTATATTTGTAAAAATACCTTAATTATCATCTTTTAATCATACATGCTTAAATTAATTAATCTAGATTAGTACTAATATAATCTTCAAGATTAACTTAATTAATCATGATTAGTAAACCTTAATTACCTCTTAATCATTCACTAATTACACCTTAATCATGATTAGGCACTAATCTAATGGTGACATGTGGCACTTTCTTATTGCTTCACTACTTTAATATATAAAATCATAATTTACATTTAATAATATTCTATGATTAATATTTATTCAAATTATATCATTGATTAAGGAGGAAATGTAAGGTGGAGGTGTCATATCAATTAACTATGGTTAACTTTACTAATTAATTTAGATTAGTAATAACTTAGGTTTCAAGGATATTAATACATAAACATATATATTAAGATGTTAGGGTCTTGTTCCTTCAAAAAGTTTAGGTATTATAAAAACGATGTATGTAAAATATTTTCGTTCTTTTCATAAAACATGATGCATGACATCCAACATTCATATAACCTAGAATGATAATATTAAATTTAACTTAACATATCAATCATCAAACCATTGCAAACAAGCCCACAAATAATCCCAAGAGTTTGGGTTGGTGTATTGTGCAATACACTCCAACCGAATATTATCCATACTTAATCTAGCACATGATCAATTCAAATCATAATCCATAAAGTCTACTCTTTGTATTGTAGTGTCAATTGGGCCAAAGACATTCAGAGTTACTTACTTGAAGTCCTTAGCTTTAAGTTGATCACTTAATCCCTTAATCTTCAACACTTATCACTTAATACATAATCTTTGTGCAGATTTGGTAACCTTGACCTTAATACTCAAAAACCTTGTAACAATTCAAATTCTAAAATTGTGCAGATTTGTCCGAAATTGGGAAATCTTGATACAACTTTAAAATTCATGCACTAGCAATTATCAATTATCAAACTACATACCTTGTTATTCACGTGACATCTAGTATGAAATATGTGTTCTCTTTGTACTTCATCTACATCGTCCTTAGCTAGAACATTAAGCATGCGTCTAGTGACTAAAAGTTCATCTCTCACGGGTTCCTCTACCTCCACATCCCTACAGTCTTCTAGTGGGGGCATCTCTCCATCACTTGGGTTCTCCCTTTCAACATCTTCATTGTCACGTATTACCATTGTTATTTTATTTGGACAATTCAAAGCATAGTGGCCGAATCCTTGCAACGAAAGCATTAGGCTTAAGGCTTAGGCCTTAGATCTTTGTGATTTAAGCTTAGGGCGTTGGGGGTAGGGTTTAGGGCTTAAGATTTAGTGCTTAGGGTCAGGGCTTCAGGCTTTGTGCGTTAAGTTTTGGGCTTCGGAAATAGGGCTCGGGGCTTAAGGCCTAGGTCTTAGGGCTTACGGTTAGTAGTTAAGGCTTATGGCTTTGGGCTTTTGGTATAGAGCTTTGGGCTTTCAGCTTAGGGCTCTGGGATTAAGGCTTAAAGGCTCATGGATTATGGCTCATGCCTTTGGGCATTGGGCTAAAGGCGTGCGGCATTGTGGTTTGGGCTTAAATCTTTATGCATATAGCTTACTGCCTTGGGCTTTGGCTAAGGGCCTCGCACTTTAGGCTTATCGATTGGAGATTTAAGCTTAAGGCTTTCTGCTTAGTTCTTAGGACTTTGGAGACAAAGCTTTGTACTTTTGCTTATATTTGTAAAAATACCTTAATTTTCATCTTTTAATCATACATGCTTAAATTAATTAATCTAGATTAGTACTAATATAATCTTCAAGATTAACTTAATTAATCATGATTAGTAAACCTTAATTACCTCTTAATCATTCACTAATTATACCTTAATCATGATTAGGCACTAATCTAATGGTGACATGTTGCACTTTCTTATTGCTTCACTACTTTAATATATAAAATCATAATTTACATTTAATTATATTCTATGATTAATATTTATTCAAATTATTCAAATCACGTTGCATGGCGAATTGAAGGGATTTTATCGCATTTTTAGCTTAATTTTTACGTGAATTTTACGTTGGATATTTGGAGAACCCGAGAGGGTTTCTCGGCTAGGTTTTATTTTGTTTATTTTTGCATGCTTGCATGGGGTTTGCATGAGGAGTTTTTGGCTAAGAGAAGGGTATTTTGGGCCAAGGAAGAAGGGAAAATTGACTGAGGAGATTCAAGATCACGTGGCTTTCACATTCTTGAAATCTCATTGGTCTAATTTTCCCTCATTTATTTCAATTTCCAGCATGCAAGTTGCATGCCTTTGGCCCTCATTTTCCCCTCCCTTTTTCCCACTCTTTTCAGCAGATAAAACCTCCTCTATTGCGTGATTGTAAGGTCAATTTTGAATTTGAATTTTAAGAAGCTTTTAGCTCTCTTCCTTTTTGGGCATCTTCCAATTTCAGCCGGCAGCCTGAATTCCTCCGGCCACCGTGGGTTCTTCAAGAGATTCCTTCTCCGAGCTGGGGTGGTCTTCTTGCTTCAAAGTCTCCAGCCTTTCTCAAGGTCATAGGGTGAGCTTGAAGTCCATAAGCTCCTTCTTCCATCGTTGTTTTCGTTTGATATTTCAATTCTTCCGCCGGTTGTCAATTTTTGGCCACCGCTGACCGCTGTTACTGTTCCATTGCTTTTCGACCGATCCATCCACGTGCTTTCCTTCCTTTTTGGAGGTCTATCACCTATCTTCTTTCCAGAGTTCCACTTAAAATTTCAGCCTGAAACTTAATCTTATCGTCGATTTATCGTCGTCCCAATTCCACGATTCTGGAATTATAGGATTTGCACTAGAGGCTTAGGCCTTATGACTTTTGGCTTTCAGCTTTTGGGTCTTGTATTAGAGCTTAGGACTTTAGGATTAGAGCTTTGGGCTTAGCTCTTAGGGAATAGCTTTCAGTGCTTATGGTCTTAGGCTCAAAACATGGAGCTTATGCTTAGGGAATGAGACATAAGGCTTCAAACTTTAACCTTTGGGATTAGAGATTTAGACTTTGGCTAAATGCTTAGGGCTTTGAAGTTTAAAGTTAGGGCTTATGTTTTAAGGGTTAGGGTTACAACTAAGACTTTGGCTAAGGGCTTTGGCATAGGGTATAGTTCTTAGAATTTAGGTTTTAGTGGTTAGGGCTTTGGATTTGTGCTTAGGACATTAATTTAGAGCTTGAAGCTTTTGGCTAGGGGCTTAGGAATTAGAGCTTTGGGATTTGGTCATAGGGCTTAGTGTCTGGTGTTTTAGCCTTCGAACTTGCAACTTAAGGCTTAGGGCTTTGGCTTTGTGCTTTGGTCTTATGGCTTAAGGCAAAGGGCAAAAGGCTTAGCCCTTAGGAGTTAGGGCTTTAGCTTTGGGCTTATCGCTTAAGGAAAAAGGATTTGAGCTAGAGGCTTAGGCCTTATGACTTTGGGCTTTCAACTTTTGGGTTTTGTATTAGAGCTTAGGCCTTTTAGTTAAAGGTTTGGGCTTAGCGCATAGCTTATAGAGGCATGGAGCTTATGCTTAGGGCGTGGGACTTTGGGCTTCAAACTTGAAGCTTTGAGATTAGGGATTTGGACTTTGGCTTAAGGCTTAGGGGTTTAGACTTTGGGGTTAGGGCTTTTGTTTTAAGGCCTAGGGTTACGACTTAAGGTTTAGTGCTTAGGGATTTAGGCTTAGGGAAAAGGTATTTGGGCTTAGGTCTTAAGGCTTATGGTATAGGACTCAGTGCTTAGGGCTTGGGCTTTGGGCTTTGGGCTTTGTGTTTATGCTTAGGGCTTATGGCTTTGGGCTTTCGGTTTTCGGCTTTTAGGTTTGGGCTTAAGCAGTTTAGACCTTAGAGCTTGGCGCTTAGGGCTTTGGGATTACGACTTAGGGCTTAGGGATTAATTTTTGGGCTTAAAGCTTTTGGCTAGGGGTTAGGGCTTATGAATTTTGGCATTTTACTTATAGCATAGGGATTAGAGCTTTGTGCTTTGGGCTTTAGGCTCTAGGCTTAGGACTTAGGTCATAAGGCTTATGGCTTTTGGCTTTGGGTTTATGACTTAGTGCTCTAGCTTTAGAACTTAGAGTTTAGCGCTTAGTGCTTTGGAATTTGAACTGGGCTTTGGGATTTTGGCTTTGGGCTTAGGGCTGAGTGCTTTAGCCTTAGAACTTATAACTTAGGGTTTATGGCTTTCTCAGTGTGCTTTGGTCTTTTGGATTAGGGCAAAGGGAAAAAAAGATTAGCACTTAGGGTTTAGCGCTTTTAGGGCTTAGTGCTTTTGGCATAAGGCTTAGGTCGTAGAGCTTAGTACTTATGGGATAAGTCTTAGGGCTTAATTGTTAGGAGATAGGTCTTAGGCCTTAGGGCTTTGGGCATTAGGCTTTGGCTTTGAGCTTTGTACTTTGTGCTTTGGACTTTGGGCGTAGGGTTTAGATTTTAGGAGTTAGGGCTTTAGGCTTATAGCTTTAGGCTTTGGGCTTACGACTTAGGGATATGAGCTTTTGGCTTGAGAATTAGGCTAGGGGCTTCAGGCTTAAGCCTCAAAGATTAATACTTAGGGCTTTGGATTAGTGCTTTCAGCTTAAGATTATTTCTATAAATTTAAGGCTTAGTTTATTAGGCATATGGCTTAGTTCTTGGGCTTAGGGCTTAGTGCTTTGGGCCAAGTTGTTAGGCCTTAGAGCTTAGTGCTTTGGGCTTAAAGGCTTCGGTATTGTGGCTTTGGGCTTTGGTGCTATGGCTTAAGGCTGAAGGCTTTAGGTCATAAGGTTTTGGCCTTAGTGCTTTGGGCTTTAGGGGTATAGCGTATGGCTAAGGGCTTTAAGGCCTAGGGCCTATGGCTTAAGGCTAAAGGATTTAGGCTTAAGGCTTAGGGCTTAAGGCTTAAGGCTTAAGGCTTAGGGCTTAGCGCTTAAGAGTTAGAGCTTAAAGTATAAGGGACTTGGCCTCTGACTTAGGGGTTTAGGATTTGGATTTCGGCTTTGGTATGAAAGCTTAGGGCTTTGTGATTAGAACATTAAGGTTAGCGCTTAGTTCCTAGCTTTTAGGGCATAGGGCTTGGAGATTAGGGTTTATAGCATATGGCTTAAGGCCTAGGGCTTAGGGTTAAGGGGTTTGAGATTTTAAGTTCTGGATTATGACATTTGGATTAGGGATTTGGGCTTTATGCTTAAGGCATAGGGCTTAGGCATGAAGCATAGGGTTACTGCCTAGGTTTAGGGCATATGGCTTATGGCTTAGGGCTCGGGATTTGGGATTTAGGGTTCGTTCTTAGAGCTTAAGCACGAGGTTATAGTTTTAGGATTAGGGATGAGGCTTTAAGCTTAGGTTTTTGGACTTTTTGCATATAGATTAGTGCTTTGGGCTGAGGGCTTTAGGCTTTGGAATTAGGGCATAGGCCTTAAGGCATATGGCTTAGGTCTTTGGGTTTAGGGTTATGATTTAGTGCTTTACACTTTGTGCTCGAACTTAGGGCTTAAACTTTGGGCTTTGTGCTAAGGGTTTAGGATTTAGAGGATATGGCTTTAGGCTTTGGGTTTTAGGCTTATGTAATAGGGCTAAGGCTTAGCATTTGAGGATTAGGGCTTTAGGCTTATGGCTTAGGGCTTTAGGCTTAGGGCTTATGACATTTGGTTTATGGCATTAGGCTTAAGACTTTGTGCTTAGGGCTAAGAGTAAGAGATTAGAGCTTAGCTTAAGGCTTATTGCTTAGATCTTAGTGCTTAGGGCTATCGGCTTAGGGCCTAAGGTTTAGGGTTTATGACTTAAGACTTTACACTTTCTTGTAGGACTTAGGGCTTTACACTTTGCCCTAAGCCCAAAGCACTATGCCCGAAGCCATAAGTCCTAAATCCTAAGCCCTAAGTCCTGAGCCCTAAGTCCTGAGCCCTAGGTCTCATGCCCTAAGCCTTGGCACAAATCCCAAAGCCCTAGCTCAAAGCCCTTTTCATTATAAGCGCAAAGCCTTAAGCCCTTAGAATTAAGGCCTAAGCCTTAAGCCCTATTTTCAAGCCTCGAACCATAAGTCATAAGTGCTAAGACCTAAGCCCAATGTCCTTAGATCCAAGCACTTAGCCATTAGCCCTAGGTCTTAAGAACTTAGCCCTAAAATTTAGACCCAAAGCCATAATCCTAAAGCCATATGCTCAAATGCTTAAAACCTATGCCCTAAGCTTAAAGACCTATGGCTAAGCTTAAGTAAAAAAATCAAAGCCCTTTGCCCAAAGAACTAAACACTAAGCGGAGAGAAAAAGTCATAAGTCCTGAGCCCTATGCCTTAAGCGCTAAGCTTGAAGCTCTAATCCCAAAAGTCATGTGCCATAAGTCCTAAGCGGTATGTCCTAAGTCTCAAGCCTCATCAAAGCAATAAGGCCTAAGACCCAAGCCCAAAGCCTTGAACCCGAAGCCCAAACCTTAAAGCCCTAAGCCTTAAGCCCTAAGGTCATTGCCTAAGCCCAAAGCCCTAAACCCTAAGCGCTAGACCATAAGCCTTAAGTCCTAAGCTCTAAGTCCTAAGTGCTAAGTCATATACCTTGTACCCTATGCCTAGTGCCATTATCCCTAAGCCCTAAGCCCTAAGTCCTCAGCCTAAGTGTAAAGCCATAAGCCATAAGACCTAAGCCTTAAGCCCTAAGCCACTAGCCTGTAGCCCTTAGCCCTAAGTTATACGCCCTATGCCCTAAGACTTAAGTCTAGAGCTCAAAGTCCTCAGCCTAAAGCGCAAATCCCCAATCGCGAATCTCAAAGCCTTAAGTCCTAAATCTTCAACTTTAAGCTCTAAGTCTTAACGATTAAGCCCCTAGCCTTGAGTCATAATGCTTAAGCCCTAAGACCTAAGCCCTATGCTCAAATCCCTAATATCTAAGCCCCAAGTCCTTAGCAATGTATAATAAGGACTAAGCCCTATGCCCTAAGCTCTAAGCCTTAAGCTTTGAACCATAAGCCCTATGCCCTAATTCACTCTAGAAAACAAGATTCAATAACAAATTGATGTGAAAATGTATACGCACAGTTGAATAAAATATGTGGTGTACAAATCGAGAGAAAACTGATGTTCTTATCTTTAAACTCCACTCAAAACAATGGAAAAGAAAGGTATGAAAATGAACTTTATCATTCTCTCAAATGATGAAGCCTTAAATTTTTTAATTCCAAAGAAGAATGGCTGGAAAATGAAAACGAGAAAGAGAAACGATTATCAAAATTTCCATTATGAAAATAAAATTCAAGAAAAAAATCTGAATAATGCAAAAGAGTTTATTCCTTTAAAAGGGTACAAAATTACCTTAATGAAAAGAACCTAATTAGGAAACAACTAGCTTAAATGTTAGTGAATAACTAAAATATATTTAATGAGCTCTAGCTTCGAAATCACACTTTAAAATGTGTAATGATGAACTCATATCCGAGTCAACTAATTTCCAATCTAATTTATCGATTGGATAATGACTTGGAAAATTAACAAACTTGTTAAATAAGCTTTTTGCCATTGATCTCTTTATAGCTTCTTGATGAGGCACATCTTCCTCCTGGGGTGATTGAGTATTTAACCTAAAATCTAATTCTTGGACATCTGCTTCTTTCTCCTCCTCATCTTCTGAGTATGGAGAAAAATTATGCACGTTGAAAGTAATTTAAACTCCATTTTTTTATTTCAAGAAGCTCAATTTTGTATGCATTATTGTTGATCGTTTCCAAAACTTTGAATGGGCCATCAGCTTTTGGAAGCAACTTGGATTTTCTAGTGTATGGAAAATCTCTTCTTTAGAAGGTAAAGCCAAACTAAGTTACCCTTATTAAAAATAACTTGCTTTTCTCATTTGTTAACTTTTTTAGCATACGATTAATTCTTCTTTTGAATGGTCTTTCTTACTTCTTTATACAAAGCCTTTACTTGCTCAACCTTCAAAGCTTCGTCCGGATTGGCAAAGTTCTTTGATGGAATTGGAATGAGTTCCAACAAAGTTAATGGNTTGCTTTTCTGATGAAAGTTCTCAGATTCCCCCAATTTGTATGCAAAGTGGCCATGTTTAACAAGAAAAACATCAAGTAAATAATGTTCATCATCAGCCATATCTTTGCATTTCTCTAATAAGGAGACTAATCGAGGAGCATTACATAACTTCTACTTGACTACTTCAAATGCTGTTTGGCAACCTTGGTTCAATTGAAAATCTCTTCTTTTTTCGTGCAATTAGTCAGGGTAGAAAATAGTACAAAAATTCTAATGAACCGCCAAGAAAAAAGAGGCTAATCCAAAGAAAATTCTTACTTCTGACACATTCTTTGGAGTTGGCCAATCCTTAATTGCTTGAACTTTTGTTTTGTCTATTGGCAATCCTTCCCTGGAGATGATAAAGCCAAAAAAATTGAATCTTTTCCTGCACAAAACTACACTTCTTGAGATTGCTGAACAACTAAAAATCTTCAAGTATTAAGAGCAAAATGCATATATATTTTATATGGGATTCAAAGTTTGAGCTACACACCAAAATGTCATCGAAATAGACAGCAATAAACTTCTGCAAATACTGTCAAAGCATATGAAGCTTTAACCTTATAAATTTAGTAAGAGCATTTGATAAACCGAATTACATTACTAACCAATTGCAGATGTCGTACTTGGTTTTCAATGTTGTTTTCCACTTAATTACCTTTTTTCATCCAGATTTGGTGGTAACCTCTCTTTAATTAAACCTTTCAAAATATAGAAGCCCCACATAAATGATCTAACATGTCTTCTAGTCGTGGTAATGGAAACCTTTACTTGATGGTAATTCAATTGATATCACGACTAATCAACACACATTCTCATTGAACCATCCTTCTTTGGCACAAGCAATGTTTGCACTGCACATGGACTCATACTTTCTCTTATGTACTCCTTATAGATTAGCTCATGCACTTGTTTAGACAATTCTGTTGGTTCTTATATATTTATATGTTGAAAGAGGTGGTTTGGTATATCCACTCCTGGTTTTAGATCATTTCGTTGCTCTATTCTTTTTAAAGGTGGAAGCCCTTAGGGAATCTCTTCTAAAACCACATCCTCAAACTCTCTGAGATGAGCTTATACTACTATGGATAATACAAGTTCTTTCATCCTCTTCTTTAACATCAAAGGCACAAGGGGACCATCAGCCATTAATCAGGTTTTGAGTAACATAAAAAGTAGCTTTTGCTTTTGTCTCTCTCTGAACTTCTCGATCCTTCGCTTCTTTGTCGAGCTTGTGTAGTGCTAGTTTATAAATTGGTTGGCTTCCTTAAATGAAACGTAGTTGGTGTAATAGTCATGCATGGCCTTTTTGCCGAATTGCCATGGTCAGCCCATTAGTGACTTACACTAATGTGAAAAACATAACAAATCACAGAATCCCACCAATAGAAAAGTCAATGAAAGTTGTTGGGTTACCTTCAAATATCTTTTATTGTTGAGGCAACTTAATCTACATGGTGAGGGATGCATAGTAGTTTCTAGTCAAAGTTTCTTCGCAAGCTCAGTTGATGCCACATTTGCACAATTCGCACCATTAATAATAAGGGAGCAAACTTTTTTCATCCACCAAATATCTACTATGAACGATGCTCTCCCATTGCTTATTAATTCCTCCATTGTGTGAGGACAGCACTGGCCAAATACTCACAAGTAGATGTCATTCTTGAGCATGAAAAACCTCTTCTTGCAAATCAACCACCTCAGCATAAAATTGGTTTCTTCATGAATTTTGGAATCATGATGGTAGAAAAAGATTCAAAGTTGAAGGATATAAAACGAGAGAAACTACCCTCCTTATAAAAGGAAAAGTAGGCAAAGAACTCCAAGATCTATCTTAAAAAGATGGAGCCCTAAATTTTTCAACCTAACAAATAATTGTTGGAGAATAAAAAATACGAGAGCCGACTATCAAAAGTTTTCAAATAGGAAAACACATACAACAAAATTTGTTCAAAAAAATATTCTTGTGCCATTAATAGACCAAATACCCAAACTCCTTTATTTTGACTTGATTATCTCTTATCTTCAACACATTTTATAGCTTTAAATCAACATACTCCAGCCATTACCTCACTTCGATATCTATATTTAATCCATGTCAACCTGAAACATCTTCTTAGATTTTGATCATGTCATTGGGCCACTAATATCTTCGTTTGGGTCTTCTTTATTGGGATGTACTTGCTTGCTCCATGGATCATATGTTGAGCTAATGTCTTACCCGAGAGTGGCATCACATTCCATAAATCTTTAAGAAGTCAGATTGAAATAAAGATTTTGTAAAGCTTGATCTCCCACTGATGATTTATTAGGAAGATATCCATTAAGCACTTAGATTATAAATTCTTGCATTGAGAGGATTTTACATCCGATTCATGGAAATTTGTAAAATAAAACTGATAAAACAATTAGCAAATTCTAATACGTAGTTTAGAATGTGTCGGATCTCAGGCACATCAGCTTCAATGCCATACTTGGATATAATGAATCCAAGAAAATAAACTTGTTCTTTGCCGAACAAATAATTCTTCAAATTATCATGATGTTTTTCTTTTCTAAGTGTGTCAAAGACAAGCCAAAGGTGTTGTAGGTGGGAAGTCATGTCTCTACTATAAACTAGACCACAACTAATTTACCCAAGAACTATCTCAGCACGTGGTGCGTCAATCTCATAAAGGTACTTAGGGTATACAATAATCCGAATGGCATGACTAGTCACTTGTAAAGCCCATACTTGGCCTTGAAGACAGTTTTTCATTCATTGATTTCCTTCAACAAAATTTGATGGCAGCCACTCTTCAAATCAACCTTGGAAAGCATGCTAGAATCGCTAAGCTCATCCAAAATGTATTCCAATCTCAAAATTTGATAGCGGTACTTGATGGTTATCTGATTAATTGCTAGATTATCGATGAATATTCTCATTGTGTCATTCTTTTTAGGCACTAAAAAGAACACATGAACTAAGGATTCTTGAACATGACTAACTTTAACAATTCCTTGAACATGACTAACTTTATCAATTCATTGGGCTTATTGTTCAACTCTTTATTTCATAGGATTCACCCTATAGGCCAGTCTATTTGGCAAGATATCCCAGGGCTGCATAGTTAACTTGGTAGTCAATCCCTCTAAGTGGTGGTAATCCAAAAGGTAACTCTTCAAGAAATATATCATTAAACCTTCCCAACAGGTTTGGATCTCTTTAGGACAAGTGCTTAGTTTATCCATACTCTTTTTGAACATCAATATGGTGAATGGAGCACATCTCAAAATAGATTTCTTCAATTGTGTCTTCGACATACAAGCTTGTAGTAGTTCTCTTCTCCCTTCTATAACTCTCGTCTAATGCCCACATGTTCCAGGCTTATGGCTGCGATCTTGATCAATCGTCCTTCGTGCTTGAACAGATAGAATTTGTGTAGCCATCATGAATAAATTTTTGATTAAATTGTTACGGTTTCCTAGAAACAAATGACCGACATTCATCGACACTACATCACTAAGTACCCGGTCCTTATATTCTCTAATAGAAAATTCAGTAAAAACTCATTTAATCACCTTAATATATTCTTTGTCATTCAACCACTTAAGCAAATACAATGTATAGTGGTCTCAAACTTAGGTTTTGCCACTACATTGGTACTACTAAACTTGTCTACAATCACTAGACATAGGCTATGAAAAATATTTTCTCGTTGCATGTACTCATATGTTGCTTTAGTGGTCTGGTACTACTAAACTTGTCTACAATCACTAGACACAGGCTATGAAAAATATTTTCTCGTTGCATGTACTCATATGTTGCTTTAGTGGTCAAACCTCCTCGTATTTCAAACAAGGGTCCCTCTTGTGCTAGACAAGCTTTGTCAATTTGTTTATCTCCCTCAATCGACACATTTAAGTCTCCATCTTCACTAGCAACCTCTTCAATGTCTTCATGAATGAACATAACTCTTTTATTCATGTATTGTGAAGTTATATGCCTGAACATAACTCTTTTATTCATGTATTGTGAAGTTATATGCCCTGAGCCAATGCATTTAAAATACTTTATCTTTTCTCTTTTTTTTTTCATCTTTCTTTTCATTTTCCCTTCTCCTTTCATTACCAGTTCTTTCTCTAATCTTCTTCTTGAGCCCTTTTACAAACCTTGCAACCACTAACTCTTTGGGTTCTTCCAATGCACAACTCATCTTCAACGTTTCAAACTTAGTGAGGTATTCTATAACTCTGGATGCTCCTTTGACATGCCACAAAATACCTCACCCTTAACCGAACATCACGGAGCCATTACCTGAGCCCGAGCTCGGGAATTTTCTAACACATGTGCTCCTTTTGTAGGGAAGCTTATGCAAGGATTTAGAATTGTGGAACCAAACCTAATGGACCTTGAGGCCCAAGCACTCCGTGAATTACATAGAGAAGCCGGCGGACGTTGTTAATATTCAGAACCCGAGTTGGACCTTCCAAGGGAGTTGTGAGGAGGATTATAAGGAGGCCAACCCAATAGGAAGAAAGCCCAAGACCAACTGAAGTGGAGGAGGGAGACTTTTTACTTTAAGTTTTTGAGTGTTTCTTTTTGTGCAAAAACTTTAACGTTGGTTTTTGCATGAGAGTCTTTTGACTCCCTTAGGGGATCATCTTAGGAGTGGCAGACCTGTTATTAGGCTGCATTTTGTTGGCTCTATGGTGGCTCAAGCAGGTAGGGATGCTGGCTTAGAATTGTCCCAAAACAGTTTGGTCAAGGGGTCACTTTTCCCCCCTTTTTGTGTGTGTGGTCAAATCGGGTAAGCTTCCATGAGCCATCCGATTTGAGTCCTTTTCCCATGCAGCTTTGTGCATGTTTTAAGCTCAACTCCCTGAGCATTTTAGAGGGTCTTTGTTTAATTTGAAAAACTTTTCTTTGCATTGTCAATTTCGTTGTCGATCTTCCGATCCCAAGACTCGGCTTCCCGGTGGACTTCCGGCAACCGACAGCAACCCTGGAGTTGGTCATCCTTCCGAGCTAGGAGGACCTATCCTTACTACATATCTCCAGCCACACTCGTGGTCTTGAGGGTGAGTGTGTAGATCATTAGCTCTTCCTTCCATTCTTCATCTCGAAAGCCCATATTTTCCGAATCTACCCGCACATACCATTTTCCGGCTACCCTCTGTCCATTTTCACTCCCGTCTACATATCTTCCATTCTACTCGTGAGACTTCTTTCATATTTTGAGGTAACCTTTTACCTCTCTTCATCTACGCCTCCTAAAAATTTTAGGCCAAATACCACCACCGTTTTTGAGATCTGCTATCCACAAGTTCCCTCTGTTTTCTGCTTATCCAGATTTCCACCCTTCTCCACCCGAATCTAGAAAGTGTTTGTTTTTTCCATTCAATTTTCATGTCATCCTTGCTTAAGACTTTGTGATTGCAACATGAGTTCTTTCAAGTAACAGATAGTGATATGATCTTAACTGATATAGATTGATCAGTGATCGAATGCGGAATATAAAAGAAAGTAAAGATAGAAATGGAACCTTGACCCTAAGTCGACGGACGTTTGAACCTTAGCTTAGAAAGAGCTTAAGACCCGAAACAATAACGCGACTAGGAACCTTGGATAGGAAAGACGCCACAAACGAAGGGAATCCATTTGATAAGTCAGAAACGACGTTGCTGGACTTGCAATGAAAGACCGAACAACAACTTGAAAAGGAGAAGTCTCTCACAATATGATTCACAAAACTCAAGTGCCTCTCAAATGATAAATCTAGTACATATTTATAGGACTCATTTCTCACCTAATTTCTCTTCTTCCAACATCAACCACTTTCTCACCCACTTTCTTACCAACTTTTCTACCTACTTTTCACCTACTTTTTATATGACATGCAACATAGATGATAAGTACATAATAGTCTAATCTATAATAATGTCATCTTGTCCCATGTGCACTTGAATGCATGTCCTGCATTTAACTTTGATATTGTCGGGAACAATAACGCCGTCATAATTGAGAAGTTCTTGGATATATATGTTTAGTTTTTCACCGAACTTCTTTGCTCGATCTTCTGTCATCTTTCCGTCCATGCTTGCTCCGGTTACATTTAGTTCTTTTCCTTTGCTCTTCGTGATGTCCTCATCAAATAGTTACAAAACTCTTTCTCATCAATAGCTTCATCAATCTCGAAGTCATATGATCTTAATCATCTCGCCTCCTTTAGGACTTAATATTCTCCAACCACAAATGAGGACAACCAAATAAAGCTACTAGATGTATTTTTGCTTTGTCAAAATACGTTTGGAATTCAAACACTTTCCATTTCAAAAAATATCACCATTACCATTACAATTAATTTGTGGTACACTAACCCTAATGTGCTCACCTATGGGTAGCACAGATGTTGTGCTCCTCTTCATCATCGAGAAAAACTTCATCTTCAAATAGGTTGGTGGAACTCTTCCCCTTCCATTACAAGTTCTTTCTCGTGGTCTAGGGGCTCGTGTAATTCATATGTTTAGCCCCCTTACCTCCCCCAGGAGTCAGTGGAGAACGATAGAAAAATTATCGATTTGGCCATGAAAACTCGGTTCAGCCACTCGACTAGTGGTAGCTTTTTCTTGTTCATCCATTTCACGGCCTTGCTAGTATTGGAACTACTCCTTGTCATCATGGTAATACTTAGATTAAGATATGACACATTGAATGTCGTTTACAGAAAGAGGATGGCTTTTATACTAAATGATTTATCAATGGTATCGGCACAACACGAACAGTAGGAAAATGACAGAATAACAAACAAACTCTACAATCTTTTTCTTGAATTCCTCTTGCACAAAGTATGGAAAATTGCAGCAAGTCAATAATTTCACAACTAGGAACAAGTTGATAAAACTCACACACACATGAATATTACTCACCGGACAAAATAAAAGATGTTTGGAGCATTCCTCAACAAACTTATACAAGCGAATGCTCTAGATAATTAGGGTTGAACAAGCCTTACAAAATGTGTTCTGTGAGGCTGATGTAGCCTCTAAAGTAAAGCCATCACGTGATTTCATGTACTTGTTAACAAAAAAAATTGAGCTAGAAGTAGTCTTCAAATGAAAAGTAGTTGGAATGCTTCCAAATTTGTTTCCCTAGCTGCCCTCGATTGTGTGCTTGAAGATACATGTCCACATGTGATTGGAAGAGATACATGTAATAAGAAGGATGAAAGCTTTTCACCTAATTCTTGCAAAGATGCTGTGCTTGAAGAAATTTTATTTAAATGTGATAGAGGAGATAGAGATGATAAGGAGCTTTGGGCTTATAACTTGGACTCAAAAAGATGATATCAAATGGGATTGGACACAAAAAGAAAATGGAGTTTTTAAGTTTTCTAACTAAAAGAAAGTGAGGCCAAATGAGAGACACCAACCAAATCACTGCAAAAGTTGGGTGCTAGAGACTCCATAAGTAGCTCTTTACCTTTTGCTAATGTCTTAAAAAATGGTTGGAAGAAAACATGTCAATTTTATCAAGTGCAGTTTTGTTCATTCATCATGGTTGCTTAATAATCCGAGAGTTTGGTTGAACTGATTTTCTTGTGCCAAGTTTTCAAATGAAATGGTAATTTTTTTCCCCCAACGAAGCTTCTTTCTTTACAAGATTCTCCAAGTGTTTACCTACAAAACGAGCAAAAAACTTAGTTAATTTGTGAGATTAGCTTATTACTTAATTTAGTTTGGCTTCTTGTTCATCACTCAATCTTTCGAAGATGATAACAGGTAAAGTGTTTTCTTATTTTGAGATAAGCGTACTTCAGATATTGTGGCAATTGCTTCAGTTCAAATTGTGGTGATTCTTTGAGAGATGATTTCATCATATTATATTCTTTATCCTCTCCATCTAGGGGTTTAATAGCTTATTCCCTATGTTTCTTCCAAGTCTGAGGGTAAGAGGAATCAAACCTGCATCCTTTTATTGCAGCTCACAGTTTATTCTTTTCTATATAAATGCTATGTCGTCCATGATGGCAT
>QAOC01048152.1:216395-232980 GCA_003255005.1 Begonia fuchsioides | reverse complement strand
CTCCATTCATGATTGAGCTTAAAGATGGTCTAAACGTAGTCCATGACATACTTGAATAACTTCATTTGGATAAACCATTTTCCTCAATCAAAACATGCCCTTGACTTTGGCAATGATATATTATTTTTGCACAAATCCCGTAGCACATCATACTCCTAGTGTTGAAGATGATTGGACCTCAAATCCAACGTTTCAATTGATTGAACATTAACACAATTACCTTTGGTTTGTAGCCAAACTTTGTTAGTATAATAAGGGTACTTAATCACAAGTTTATTTTTTGCAAATATGCAAGTTACCTGAGTTGTTCCTCTCTTTCTTCTTCTCGAGTGGGAGTTAAAGACTCATTGTTTGTCGAAATTGCATTCTCAAATTGAGCACAAAATCTTCCATCATGCTCATGTTGTTTTTCCATATTTGCTTCTTGAGATATATGATTTCTTCTTTTACAAAAGCATCCTCTGGTCCTTGTCATGACTGCTGTTGGATATGATGAATATGTTGTTTCCCAACCTTGTTTTTGGTTCATTCCACAAACTTATCATGTTGGCTAACATGTTTAGCAACTGTGTACCTAGATGTATGTAAAGGGGCCCTCGACTCAACATGATTGTTCCTCCGTGGTCGATTTAAATCTTAATCATATTGGCTGTTTTGTTAAGGTTTGTCTAGATCAGGTGCACCATAGATGTTTCCCTAGGTTGATTGATATCCTGGTAAGCATAGATAAAATTCAAGCTGCAATTGTTGTATATGCTATATCGGCCATGCATACTTTCAATGCGGTCTCTCATAGGCATCGAAGCTGGATATCCGTGTTTATTAAATCGCTTCAAAATAATTGATGGATCGAATCAAACTACTGTTTCATCTCTTCAATTTGGGAATCAAGTTTTTCGTTGATTTCTCTTGCTCCTCACGTCATCATGTTAAAACAGCAATATCAAGAACTTGCAAGGCTCAGATACCAAATCATATGAAAACATACTTGTGCCTTGGAATAAAATATAGTGTGACAAAATTAAGAGAAAGTTGTAGTTCTTATCTTCAACTCTACTCGAAAAATGGAAAAAAAGGTAGAAAAAAGAATTTCAGAGTTCACTCAAACGATAAATCCTTAAACTATTCAATTCCAACAAAGAATTGCTGGAAAATGAAAAGAGAAAGAAAGACAACTAACGAAAGTTCCACTATATAAATAAAATTCAATAACAAAATATGCATAATACAATATAGTTTATACTTTTAAATAGGCTACACAATTACCTCAGTTAAAAAATAACTAACTAGGAAATAACTAACAATATAGAAACTTTCCTAATTTGAGAAAAGGAAACTTTACTAATTTGAAAACTTTCCTTGTTTTAGATGAGGAAACTTTCTTAATTTGAAAACTTTCCTAGTTTTAGATGAGGAAACTTTCCCAATTTGAAAACTTTCCTCATTCAAAACAAAAAACTAAATTAGCAAAAATAACTGCAAATAAGTAAAATGTCTTTAATGATCTTCCTATTATAATCTTGATTTTATGTCTGACTTGAGTTATGCACGTGTTTTGGAAACCTATGAGATCTCAGCTTCAATGTAGATTTTCTAAACCTTGATCTTCCAGTCATGCTTTTTTGAAAGATATATAAGTTAAAATCTTATCTGGTAAATTGTTGCATTGACAATATTTTTGCATATGATTTTCATAAAAATCTAAAACATAGAAACTTATAAAATTGTGGATAAATTTTTATGCATAATTTGGATTGTGTTAGATCTCAAGCACATCAGAAAACTCATTGCTTTGATGACATTTAATTTGACCTCCTCGTTATTAATTCTCATAGAGAGTTCTCCTATTTCAACATTGATATAAGTTCTTCCCGTAGCATCATAGGGTCTTCCCAAGATGATCGGGATTTCTTAGCCAACTTCATAGTATAATATAATTCAGCAATGAAAATAAATTTATCGACTTTGACCAACACGTCTTTGATTTGTCCTTCAGGATATGATATCAACTGATCAACATATTGTGTCATGGATGTTGACCTTGCTTCCCGAAATTCAATTTCTAAAAAAATGTACTTAGAATAAGTCTAATGATGCTAAACTATAATGAAATCTTAATCTTAAAACTTGATCAATCTAGATATCTACTTGATCTCAACTTATGTCTTACGAGGATAAGATCTATGATGAACTTCCTTGGAAATTTGAAGCATCGAAATGGTATTTCCACATGTATTCCAAGGAAACTTACCAAATAGAAGCTTTTAAAATATGTAAAAAATTCTTATTTGTAGTTTAGAATGTGCCGGATTTGAGGCACATCTTACTCCCATGGTGATTGAGGATTTTTCTTTAAATCAAATTCTTGAAAATCGAAGGCTATGAAAATTTATAGTCTTCTAAAAGCTCGATCTTATTTGCATTATTGTTCATGTTTGCCCAAATTCAGAATAGGCAATTGGTCCATTGAAACAACTTTGTCTTCATCTGCTTCGGTAATTGACATGCCCCGAAATACCTCACCCTTAACCGAACATCACAGAGCCATTACCCGAGCCCGAGCTCGGGAATTTTCTAACACGTGTGCTCTTTTTGTAAGGAAGCTTATGCAAGGATTTAGCATTGTGGAACCAACTCTAATGGACCAAGAGAGGCCCAAGAACTCCGTGAATTACATAGAGAAGCCGGCGGACGTTGTTAATATCCCAAACCCGAGTTGGACCTTCCCAAGGGAGTTGTGAGGAGGATTATAAGGAGACCAACCCAACAGGAAGAAAACCCAAGACCAACTGAAGTGGAGGAGGGAGACTTTTTACTTTAAGTTTTTGTGTGTTTCTTTTTGTGCACAAAAATAAACGTTGGTTTTTGCATTCCTTTTCAGGAGAGTCTTTTGACTCCCTTAGGGGATCATCTTAGGAGTGGCAGACCTGTTATTAGGCTGCATTTTGGTGGCTCTAGGGTGGCTCACGCAGGTAGGGATAGTGGCTTAGAATTGTCCCAAAACAGTTTGGTCAAGGGCTCACTTTTCCCCCCTTTTTGTGTGTGTGGTCAAATCCTGTAAGCTTCCATGAGCCGTCCGATTTGAGTCCTTTTCCCATGCAGCTTTGTGCATGTTTTAAGCTCAACTCCCTGAGAATTGTAGGGGGTCGTTGGTTAATTTGAAAAACTTTGCTTTGCATTGTCAATTTCCTTGTTGATCTCACGATCCCAAGACTCGGCTTCCCGGTGGACTTCCGGCAACCGAGAGCAACCCCGGAGTTGGTCATCCTTCCGAGCTAGGAGGACCTATCCTTACTACATATCTCCAGCCACACTCGTGGTCTTGAGGGTGAGTGTGTAGATCATTAGCTCTTCCTTCCATTCTTCATCTCGAAAGCCCATATTTTCCGAATCTACCCGCACATACCATTTTCCGGCTACCTTCTGTCCATTTTCACTCCCGTCTACGTATCTTCCATTATACTCGTGAGACTTCTTTCATATTTTGAGGTAAGCTTTTACCTCTTCCCATCTACGACTCCTCAAAATTTCAGGCCAAATACCACCACCGTTTTTGAGATCTGCTATCCACAAGTTCCCTCTATTTTCTGCTTATCCGGATTTCCACCCTTCTCCACCCGAATCTAGAAAGTGTTCGTTTTCCCATTCAATTTTCGTGTCATTTGGTATCAGAGCCATTCATCCCCTCCCACCTTTCATTCTTCTCTGTTTTTTTAGCTACCTTGAAATTTGGGGCATGTCGACTCGAAGTGGAGCAAAGTTTAACCACAACCGAGAACCCATTCCACCAAACAACCCGAGCATTCAACCTCAAACCCCAAGTCCGAACCCTGCAGAATCTAGCTTCCAAGGCCAGATAGATGAGCTTAATAGAAGGTTCGACATACTTCTCCAAAGGCTGGAGGTAACCAATCCCCCAATGAGGCCCCCTCCAACTCCTGCTCCAAGAAGAAGAACAGGAAATGGCCTAAGGCGACTCCGGCGACAAATAATTGATGATTCCGATGATGACTTTGATCACAATGAACCACAGCCCCGAGATGATGAAATGAGAAATATCAAGGTAACCATTCCACCCTTCAATGGTTCCTGTAATGGAGATGTTTTCCTTGATTGGGTTGAAAAGGTTGATAAAGTTTTTGATTGCTATAATTACTCGGAGAAATTCAAATTGCAATTGGTATCCTTGGAGTTGAACGGGTATGCTAGTCTTTGGTGGGATAGTTTGAAAGCCCAAAGGAGACGTGACAGTGAGGATAAGGTCCCCACTTGGAGGGCTATGAAGTTATTAATGAGAAGACGGTTTGTGCCGAGTCACTATAAGCAAGAGCTTTTCCTCCAACTACAAACTTTGAAACAAGAATCCCTATCAGTGGAGGAGTATTTGACTGAGTTTGAGACCCTTAGGATTCAATGTGATCTTGAGGAACCCGAGGAGAAAATCATAGCAAGGTTTCTAAGGGGCCTGAACAAAGATATTGGTGACATAGTGGAGCTGCAACCGATCGACACCATGGATGCAGTTATACAACTTGCATTGATGGTGGAAAGGCAAGTGAAAAGAAAAGGGAAGGGAACAACCAACCGATTTATTCCTAAGACCAATCCTCCCTACAAACCATTTCCGAGAGCAGAAGAGAAGCCTGCATTCCCAAAACCTTGGATACAGAAGAAGGATGGAGAAACAAAACCGAATGTTGACACCAACCGACCCAGAGCAAGAGAAATCAAGTGCTTCAAATGTTGGCTTAGGGCACATTGCTTCTCAATGCCCTAACAAAAGGGTCATGATCCTTAGAGAGGATACGAATGAGGTGGTGAGTGAAGAGGAGGTGATTGAAGAAGAGGTCGATAATCAAGCGCCCGAAGAAGAAGTTTACCATACACAAGAGGGACCCCTCCTAATGGTGATCCGAATAGTCCTCGCGTCTCAAACCCGAAAAGAAGACTTCCAAAGGGAAAATATTTTCCATAGTAGATGCCTCATTCAAGGGAAGGTTTGCTCACTCATAATTGATGGAGGTAGTTGCACAAATGTAACTTCCCGAGACCTTGTTGAAAGTTCCACGGCCTCCCTAGGAGAAGGGGGCTAGCATCCATAGGCAGCACATCACACATCACAGCATCTTTATATCCTCCAATAGAAAACTCAATCTGTGCTCGTTTGGTCACCTTTAAGTCTCCTTCATCACTTATCCATCGGAGCCTATAAGGATGGGGATGCTCCTCGGTTTGGAGTTGGAGTTTCTCAATCAACTCGGCGGATGCGACATTAGTGCAACTCCCTCCATCTATGATCAAGGAGCACACTTTATCCTTGATGAGGCAGCAGCTATGGAAAATATTTTCCCTTTGGATAGCCTCGGTTTGGCCATTGATAGCGAGAGTCCTCCGGATCACCATGAGAAGAGGACCTTCTTGTGCTCGGCACACTTCTTCTAAAGGCTCGGCCACTTGGTCTACTTCTTCATTCATCGGTTCATCTTCACTAACAACCTCTCCACTATCCTCCAATAAAACCATCACCCTTCTATTAGGGCATTGTGCTGCAATATGCCCCAATCCGAGACACTTAAAAAACTTGATGTCCCTTGACCGTGACTTGTTGGCATCTTCAATTGGTTTAGTGGGAGCTTCCTTCTTTTGAGTCCATGGCTTCGGTTGAAATGGCCTATTCTCTTGCCTCGGGTAAGGTTTGTAAGGTGTGTTGTTGACCGGTGGTGGCTTCACCACAACCTTCTTGCCCTTTTTTTTTAAGCTGCCTTTCAACCCTCAATGCCAATTGAATAGCGGCATCCAAGGATTCAATAAGTTGCAATTCCATCACATCACCAATATCTTTGTGCAAACCTCTCAAGAACCATGCCAATATTTGTTCTTCCGGCTCTTCAAGGTCACACCGAATCCTCAAGGTCTCAAACTCCATCAAGTATTCTTCAACCGAAAGCTGTTCTTGCTTCAAATTTTGGAGTTGGTAGAACAACTCTTGCCGATAATGGCTCGAGACAAATCGTTTCTTCATGTGCGATTTCATGCTCCTCCAAGAGGTGATCTCCTCTTCACGTTCACGTCTCCTTTGCGCCCGTAGGCTATCCCACCACAAGCTTGAATATCCGTGGAGCTCTAAGCCTACTAATTGCAGCTTAGATCTCTCAGAATAATTGTAGCAATCGAAGACTTTGTCCACTTTGTCCACCCAAGTTAAGTAAGTATCCCCGTCACATGATCCATTAAACGGAGGGACACTCAATTTCATATTCTTCAAATCATCTTCTCGGGGTTGTCTATCCCGTGGCTCAAACTCTTCATCCGAGTCTTCAGCCTCATACAATCGAGTCCGAGCATTCCCGGCTCTTCTACCCGGAGTAAATGGAGGAGGTGGTCTTGGCGGGTTTGGTGTTTCCATCCGTTGCAGCAAGGCATCCAGCCTTTGATTAATGCCATTAATTTGGCTCGGGAAATCGGGGTCATGTGCTTGGGGTGGTATAGGAGAAGGAGGCTGTTCACTAGTGGAAGGTTGGTCTCGGCTTGGCTGCAAAACAGCCCCACTCCGAGTGGTCATACCGCCACTTTTATGTGCCATCACAAGCAATTGAAAGATGACTTAAAAACACAGGGAAAGCAAGGAAAAGAAGAGCTGTGCTCTGATACCAAATGACACGCTCGGGGTTATGAGAAGTGTCGGGAGAAAGAAGACACAAGGGTAATCTGCCAAGGAGAAAGTCCAAGACAGAAACAGTGAGGTGTAACGGTTAATGTTCCAAATGCATACAGGATTAAGTCAAATAAACTCAGCCAAATGAAACTTTAGGAAGTGGACTAAGCTGGGCCAAATTTGCAGCTTGAAAACACGTGAGGACTTAAAATGGCACGGGAATACTTTTGAGTGTACAAACAGACACAAAACAGAAAACAGTGACGTGGAGGGGTAAAGATTTCTGCACAACTTCAAATGCAGGCAACCTGGGAATGTAAAAATTGGCAGAAAACAACTTCAATGAAAGGGAAAGAAAATGCAAGTGGTTTGATGAAAAAAAACACGGTAGGTTAGGAGATATGTAGGTTGGAAAATGGATGGACAGAAACTGTTCGATTTCAGGAACTCGGGCAGAATGAGGGGGAAGTTGTAAGTACAACTTTTGATGGCCGAAGGGTTTTGGTAAAAGGAAAGAACAGAAATTTCAGGCCATGAAAGAAGAATTCACAACAAAAAATTTAGGTTTTTTTTACTCACGAAAAATAGAAAATGACACAGAGTGGACTTTTAGTGCACGAAATCCACTCGGGTAGAAATAAAAACAGCAACTAACACACAAGCAACAACACAATCACAATAACAAATGGAAGGTTAGCTATGGGACTTCCAAACTCGCCTTTGATCCTAAACAAGTGAGGAAGGGAGATTGGAATAGGGCTTAGTGGCTCTAGCAAGGCACCAACACCGTTACAAACCAAAGATCCAGGATATTACTCACCTTGAATTTGCTTTGCCGTGAGAGAAAATGGGGAGAGCTTCAAGCTTCAACATTCAACATTTTCTAGTCTGCAAAATGCTGAGAAAGGGAGGTTAAAACCCTCCTTCCCACGAGCTACAAAGGGGCATAATGCCCTCCTACAAACCTAAGCAAATCACCATTAAAGAGGGATGGCAAGTGGGGGCCACAAAGACTTCTCCACCAAAAGAGAGGCATGGGCAGCTAAATCATGGCTGCAACTCATCCTAAAACAACCTAACCTCCCACTTGCAGCCACTACACTAAACAACAAACATCAAAGAAATAAACAACACATTCTTGCATGGTTTTCACGTAAACCATGCAAGGCAAAAAATACAATCGGGTTTTCAAAAAAAAAACAAGAAATTTTTATAACCCGAGACTTCCTTCATGCTCCTTGTTCGAAATTGACCTTTTTCCTTGATGATTCAGGAACTCCTTGGAAGGCTTCTTCTTTTAAGATTGGCGTTGGATAATCGGTTTTCTCCATGCATGGTGCCGGGTATGGCTTTGACATGAATTGGTGTTCTCGGCCGTCGGTTTGTTCTACTCCAAACTCCCATTGTAAGCAATGTTTGGGGAGTTTTTGATCCAGGTGTGAAGGAGCATCAAAACAAACAATGGAAGGGAAAGAAGTACCTGAAAAATCAACAAACAAGTTAGAAAAATATCTTGCACGGCTCCGAGGAATTGCCCCTTCGGTTGTTGGTGAATCCCGGGCATATCACACCTCATGCTTTCTTCCACCTCCACCTTAATTTTCTGTGTAAAAATAATATAAATCAAAATGTTATTATTAAAATTAAATAAATATGATTGGTGAATTTGGGGAGCAGCTTAAGTGGGGTGGAATGAGGAGAAAACACCTCATGCTTTCTCCACCTCCTCCTTAGCTTTGATGAAGAGGTTTCCAATCAGATGGGGAAAACCACGAAATTCATCTCCTTCTCTCAAGTTCTCTCTAGTTTTGTAGGAGAAAAATGAAGATTTAAGGATAGTTGAAGTGTGTGAGGGTATTTAGTGCATAAAAGTGAGATTTGGTGCACTATTGAAGCAAGAAAAGAGGAAAACTTTGATGCAAGTTTTCTTTCCTTTAAGGTATCAATTCTTACCCTATATTGATATCTAAGTGCTTGGGTTGGTTCAGAATGGTTGCTAGTGCATGAATTTTAAAGTTATATCAAGATTTCCCAATTTCGGACAAATCTGCACAGTTTTAGAATTTGAATTATTACAAGGTTTTCGAGTGGTAATTTGATTTTACTCTCTTCAGGTTACTTAAAGTAGACATCTTCACAAAAGTTATGACACTTGAATCATTGTAATTGGACTTGTGTATCTCAAGTTATAGTTGTTGGAAATTACTGTAAAATAGGGTATATCCGAGATTGCTCACTCAATTTTCTTTTATGTATTAAGGTTACCAAGTGATAAGTGTTGAAGATTAAGAGATTAAGTGATCAACTTAAAGCTAAGGACTTCAAGTAAGTAACTCTGAATGTATTTGGCCCAATTGGGACTACAATACAAAGAGTAGACTTTATGGATTATGATTTGACTTGATTAGGTGCTAGATTAAGTATGGATAATATTCTGTTGGGGTGTATTGCACAATACACCGACCCAAACTCTTGGGAATGTTTGTGTGCTTGTTTGCAATTGTTTTATTATTGATATGTTAAGTTAAATTTAATATTATCATTATAGGTTATAGGAATGTTGTATGTCATGCATACGTACAATTGATCATGCATCATGTTTTATGAAAAGAATGAAAATGTTTTACATGCATGGTTTTCATGATGATTCAACCGGATATTGTGGAGGTAGTAGAGTAAGGCTGCGTCGAGGGAGGCCATACGGTGCCAACCTCTATTCCGTAATCTTCAATATTCGATATATAAAGCATGTAAGTATCAAGCATGGGTGGGATGGAATGAGCTGTCTTACGGATCGGGCCATATGGTGCTCATGAACTGTCCTAAATGGACCAAATGGTGTTCATTGGGCTGCCTGTGAAGAAGACCAAATGGTGCTTCTCCCTCCCTGTACGTTGTGACGCCCACACCAAAGTAAAAGTATCAAGAAATCAAATGAAACGAAAATGGAACATGTTTTAAGAAATGCATATTCATGTAGGCATTAAGGAATCATGTATGGTTATTTACTGAGCCTTAAGCTCATTAGATTAAGTTTTGTATTGTAGGTGATGACATTAGTGGTGAGGAGGTTTTTCCTTATCATTGATACAACGTGGTGGAGGAGGTATAGCCGGTGCTGATGCTTGGATCGTTAAGTGACGACCGGTGGGAGATGTATTTTGATGTTTAGTGTTTTGAAATGTGTAATGTTTAAAAGAGATTGATAATACATATTTATCAAAGTTTGTAAATTAACCTTATGTTTTGAACGAATACAATGTTTAATTAAGAAATTTTATATGGTTAATTGGTGTTCTTATGGAATGGATTTAAAACTATCATTAAGTCTTCCGCTGTAATTTTTATAAAATGTGTTAAAATAGTATTTTCTTATGCATAAAAAGCAAGTATGAAAATGGGATGTTACACCCGTACTTAGCCTTCCCGACTTCCACAAAGTCTTTGAGGTGGAGTGCGACGCCTCCGGGGTGGGAGTAGGAGCTGTCCTTATGCAAGAAGGAAAGCCACTTGCATATTTTAGTGAGAAGCTTAAAGGTGCTGCCCTAAATTACTCGACCTACGACAAGGAGTTCTATGCGGTTATCCGGGCTTTGGAAGTGTGGCAACACTATCTATTATCCAAAGAATTTATTATACACTCGGACCATCAAGCCCTCAAGCACATCAAGAGCCAAGGCAAGTTAAATAGGCGACATGTCAAGTGGGTTGAGTTCCTTGAAAGGTACCCCTATATAATCAAGTATAAAAAGGGGGAATGCAATGTGGTGGCCGATGCCCTCTCAAGGAGGTTTGTCCTCCTAACCAAACTTTCAACTAAATTTTTTGGCATTGAGTGGATCAAAGAGGCCTACAAGGAAGACCAAGATTTCGGCAAGTGGTATGACATGAGTCTTAATAAAGAAGATTGTGGATATCACATCATGGACGGATACTTATTCAAAGGAGGAAAACTTTGCATCCCAAGCGGAAGCATCCGGGAGTCTCTCATTAAAGAAGCTCATGGTGGTGGCCTAGCAAGCCATTTTGGAGAAAAAAAGACCTTAGAGGCTCTCAAGGAACATTTTTACTGGCCTCATTTATTCCGAGATGTGCACAAGGTGGTAGAGAGGTGCATAATTTGCAAGAAGGCCAAGAGCCGAGTGCTACCTCATGGACTCTACCTCCCTCTGCCTAGTCATCCTTGGGTAGAAGTAAGTATGGATTTTGTGCTCGGTCTTCCTCGGACTTGTAGAGCAAAGGATTCTATTATGGTGGTAGTGGACCGGTTCTCAAAGATGGCTCATTTCCTAGCATGCTCAAAGACCCTATGGAGAAGGGTAGGGACTAAACTACTTTTTAGCACCGCGTTCCATCCACAAACCGATGGACAAACAGAGGTGGTCAACCGAACTTTGGGAAGTCTATTAAGGAGTATCGTTAGCAAGAAACTCTCGGATTGGGACATTCAACTCCCTTATATAGAACTTGCCTACAACCGCAACGTGCATAGCGCAACCCGAATGACTCCTTTTGAGGTCGTGTATGGGTTTAACCCTCTCACCCCACTAGATTTGTTACCAATTCCGTCCAAAGAGATTGCCAATACGGATGGGGTGAAGAGAGCCGAACTAGTGAAAAACATGCATAAAAAGGTGAGTAAAATGGTCAAAAAGCCAATGAGAACTATGCCCAATACGCCAACCGTGGGAGGAAAGAAACACAATTCAAAGCGGGAGATTTGGTTTGGCTACACTTAAGGAAGGAGAGATTTCCAAAGCAAAGGGGATCGAAGCTCGCACCAAGAGCCGATGGGCCCTTTAAAATTCTCGAGAAGATTAATCCGAATGCTTACAAGCTCGAGCTTCCTGGAGAATATGGAGTTTCAGCCACCTTCAACGTCCAAGATATATCACCTTATGTTGTTGATGAAGATGAGGATAAGGAGGAGGAAGAGTTACAACTTGATTTGAGGGCAAATCCTCAAATACCCCGGGAGGATGACATGCCCCGAAATACCTCACCCTTAACCGAACATCACGGAGCCATTACCCGAGCTCGGGCTCGGGAATTTTCTAACACGTGTGCTCTTTTTGTAGGGAAGCTTATGCAAGGATTTAGCATTGTGGAACCAACTATAACGGACCAAGAGAGGCCCAAGCACTCCGTGAATTACATAGAGAAGCCGGCTGACGTTGTTAATATCTCGAACCCGAGTTGGACCTTCCAAGGGAGTTGTGAGGAGGATTATAAGGAGACCAACCCAATAGGAAGAAAGCCCAAGACCAACTGAAGTGGAAGAGGGTGACTTTTTACTTTAAGTTTTTGTGTGTTTCTTGTTGGTTTTTGCATTCCTTTTCATGAGTCTTTTGACTCCCTTAGGGGATCATCTTAGGAGTGGCAGACCTGTTAATTAGGCTGTATTTTGGTGGCTCTAGGGTGGCTCACACAGGTAGGGATAGTGGCTTAGAATTGTCCCAAAAAAGTTTGGTCAAGGGGTCACTTTTCCCCCCTTTTTGTGTGTGGTCAAATCGGGTAGCTTCCATGAGCATCCGATTTGAGTTCTTTTCCCATGCAGCTTTGTGCATGTTTTAAGCTCAACTCCCTGAGAATTGTAGGGGGTCGTTGGTTAATTTGAAAAACTTTGCTTTGCATTGTCAATTTCCTTGTCGATCTCCCGATCCCAAGACTCGGCTTCCCGGTGGACTTCCGGCAACCGAGAGCAACCCCGGAGTTGGTCATCCTTCCGAGCTAGGAGGACCTATCCTTACTACATATCTCCAGCCACACTCGTGATCTTGAGGGTGAGTGTGTAGATCATTAGCTCTTCCTTCCATTCTTCATCTGGAAAGCCCATATTTTCCGAATCTACCCGCACATATCATTTTCCGGCTACCTTCTGTCCATTTTCACTCCCGTCTACGTATCTTCCATTATACTCGTGAGACTTCTTTCATATTTTGAGGTAAGCTTTTACCTCTTCCCATATACAACTCCTCAAAATTTCAGGCCAAATACCACCACCTTTTTTGAGATCTGCTATCCACAATTTCCCTCTGTTTTCTGCTTATCCGGATTTCCACCCTTCTCCACCCGAATCTAGAAAGTGTTCGTTTTCCCATTCATTTTTCGTGTCAATAATCCTTCTAATTTGAGCCAACTTTGTTGAAAATAAACTTTCAATATACACTTGGTCCGCCTTTTATGTTTTGACTAAAAAATTGTCATACTATAGTCCATGCCAAACACTAATCGTTACAAATTGGCAATGGCATTGATGTGCTGTCTGGAAGGGTCGGCGCACCGTGGTCGGAAGAATGCGCGCACACCAAACTCGATAAAGAAGGTTGTGCGGCAATCGGAAAAATGGACTCTGCGAAAGGAGAATTTGGGATGCGGAAGTGAAATGGGTTAAGAATCAATAAGAATGAAGTGGAAAATGATGGAATGGCTCGAAGAATTAAGGAAATGGCTCAGATGGATAAATCGGGCTCGGAATCGGGCAATGGATGAAGGTGATAGCTTGGGAAATGGGTTCGGGATTTGGGAAGGATAGAAATGGAGGATGAGGTTGTACAAGTCGAACACTTGAGCAATCTAAGTGTCTTCCTTGGTAGACCTCGGTAGTGTTCGGATATGACTCACCGATCACACTCACGAGGGTTGACGCACTCGGCCGGATATGACTCACCGGAGAAGGAACGTCGGGAAAAGCTTCAACCGAAGGGAAGAAGGTGCAAAGCACAATTTGATTTAAATTCTCTCTGTCTCTAAAGTGCGAGGCCGATACACTTAAATGCTAAAAAATGTAAAAAGAGAAGAAGACATTTTAGGCCCTTAGATTACATGAACACCTATGATTAGCTTCGGGAAGATCTTCTTTGACTTTAGGAAGACCAAAGAAGCTCATCTTTGACTGAAGGTTTGATCCATTAAAGATATGCACGACTGAATTTGAATGAAGACCATGCTTGACCGAGGGAGACCCGTTGTTGACTGAGAGGTTGCTTCGGGTGGGATAGACTCCGAACAATGAAGGATTGGTTCGAGCCAATTAGGATAAGAAGCTTCTAAAATACTCTCGGTGGTCAGAATGAAGTGGCGCGTGGTCCGGTTCCTCGGTTGGCCGTCAAGGCTCGTGAGTGTGCGCGGGCTTATTCAAAATGGCGACCGAGTTGACCAAGATCCGAACATGGTGGGATTTACTTGGACCATTTTTTAATAAAGTCTTCGGTTGACCTTTGGTTGACATGAGTGTGGGCGCGTGCGGTCTCATTTGAATTTGAATCGTCGGTTGACCGACAATGGCTCGTGGGCGCGCGCGGCTCGTTTAAAATGTCGACCGGGGTTGACCTTCCTCCGTGCATTGTGGGATTTGCTCGAGCCAATTTGAAATGGATCCTCTGGATAGCCTTAAGTTGTCCAGATGCAGGCGCGAGCGGACCATTTTTGAATGAAGGTCGTCGGTTGTTGCCGACAGTCCGGGAGCGCACGCGGTATGTTCAAAATGGCGACAGGGGTTTACTTTATCTCAAATATCGAGGGATCCGCGCGGGCCATTTTGAATTTAATCTCTTGGATGAACCTGGTCTGATTGAGTGAGGAGATTCATGGCTGAATTCGGACGCGGATTTTTCAGTTTCCACCAATAATAAGCATAACCAGTGAAACTTTTGGAGACTAACTTTATTTTTCCTCTATCTGTATAATCGCCATACTCAAAGTACAACTCAACCATGTCCAACCAAGTAAAATTTCTTTCTTCATCCACATCACTGCTAAAAGAGAAATGCATAAATTTGCATGTTGGTTAGAAGCTGTGCACTGTGAAGTATGAATTTAAGCCTTCAAATCATCATGATTGTTTAACCTAGGTCTATTAAAATCTTGCTCATCATGGTTGTTTCATCTAGGTCGATCCAGATCGTCTGCAACATGGTTTTTCCCTTGGAAGATTAATATCTTGATCTGCACAAACAAAATCATTGTTGCAATTTTCCTGAATGTAATATCGACCAAAAATACTTTCATTACAGTCTCTCCTAGGTGCTGGTTCTGGATGAGCTTGATTATCGATACTAAACTGCTCCAAAAATAATTTATGAATCGAATTAAACCTTCTTTTCTCTGCCTCCATTTAAAAAATCAAGCGTTTTAATTAGTATCATACAATTTAACTTGCTGGAAAGCTTCACAAGTTTTCTGATCACGATTTTGTTGAGAACTTGATCATTAACATGTAAAGCTTTGTTGATTTATTGGAAAAACTCAAGTAATCATTGTAAAACAAATAATAAAATTATTTTGGCTCACATACAAAATTTCATGAAATGTATGTACGCAGCAGAATAGAAAATAATGGGTTGCTAAGATTTCCATTCATAGTTTAGAACATGCTGGGTCTAAAGCAGATTAATCAAGGACACCCAACTTGATTATTACATGTTTCTCTTTTTAGTGTTTCTGTCAGCTATTGATAGTTATTGGTGGTCATATTTTCTAAAAGCTAGAAAGCCTCATAGCATGTCTTTCATAAAATAGCTCCATTTGTTGTTGCAGTTAAGAGTGATTTTGTTTGCACATGAATACCGTGATCTTAACATAATAATTCCATGAACCTCTTAAATGCTTCATTAATGGATTCAATGTCATGTTGTTTGAAAGTCATAATGTCTCCACTCAACTTTACATTCTTCACCAATGGAAAATATTTGATCAAAAACTTCTCGACGAGATCTTAACAAAAACACTTAGCTAAACCATGATGTGCCTCAAGAGCCATAACGAGATCATTTGCAAAAAAAAGATTATCTAACAAGTTTGTTAGATCAGAAACTGTCACATCCCAATTTTCATACTTTCTTTTTATTCATAAGAAAATACTATTTTAACATATTTTATAAAAATTACAGCGGAAGACTTAATGATAGTTAAATCCATTTGATAAGAACACCAATTAACCATATAAAACTTCTTAATTAAACATTGTATTCGTTCAAAACATAAGGTTAATTTACAAACTTTGATAAATATGTATTATCAATCTCTTTTAAACATTACACATTTCAAAACAGTAAACATCAAAATACATCTCCCACCGGTCGTCACTTAACGATCCAAGCATCTGCACCAGCTATACCTCCTCCACCACGTTGTATCAATGATAAGGAAAAACGTCTTCACCACTAATCTCATCACTTACAATACAAAGCTTAATCTAATGAGCTTAAGGCTCAGTAAATAACCATGCATGATTTCTTAATGCCTACATGAATATCCATTTCTTAAAACATGTTCCATTTTCGTTCCATTTTATTTCTTGATACTTTTACTTTGGTGTGGGCATCATAACGTACAGGGAGGGAAAAGCACCATTTGGTCTTCTTCACGGGCAGTCCAATGAACACCATTTGGTCCATTTAGGACAGTTCATGAGCATCATATGGCCCGATCCGCAAGACAGCTCATTCCATCCCACTCATAGCTTGATACTTACATGCTTTACATATCGTATATTGAAGATTACGAAATAGAGGATTGGCACCGTATGGCCTCCCTCGAGACAGCCTTACTCTACTCCCTCCACAATATCCGGTTGAATCATCATGAAAACGATGCATGTAAAACATTTTCGTTCTTTTCATAAAAAATGATGCATGATGTACATATGCATGACATACAACATTCATATAACCTATAATGATAATATTAAATTTAACTTAACATATCAATCATCAAACAATTGCAAACAAGCACACAAACAATCCCAAGAGTTTAGGTCGGTGTATTGTGCAATACACCCCAACATAATATTATCCATACTTAATCTAGCACCTAATCAATTGAAATCATAATCCATAAAGTCTACTCTTTTTATTGTAGTCCCAATTGGGCCAAAGACATTCAGAGTTACTTACTTGAAGTCCTTAGCTTTAAGTTGATCACTTAATC
>QAOC01048152.1:149466-210341 GCA_003255005.1 Begonia fuchsioides | reverse complement strand
TCAAATGCCAGCTGAAGGTGAAGAAGCAAATATGAGATGAAGAGGCAAGCATGAGGTGAAGAGGCAAGCATGAGGTGGAGGACAAGCATGAGGAGGAGGGCAAGCATAAGGTGGAGAGGCAAGCATGAGGTGGAGGGGCAAGCATGAGGTAGAGAGGCAAGCATGAGGTGGAGGGCAAGCATGAGGTGGAGGGTAAGCATGAGGTGTTTTTACCAAATTTTCTCCTGCAACACTTAACTCACTTGTCACATACTCTAATCTTATTTCTTATTTCTTAAAGCATTCCTTTCAAAGGCATATTTTAAGACACTACCAACAATACTTCGTGATATAATTATCAAGATTTAACAACGTAATTTATATTTATAATAACTAAGGTACTTAAATGGCTCGGGTGTTACAGTGCGTACTAACTTCCGTCATCAATATTTGTTTCAAAGTTATTTCTTTTAATTTTGCTGACTTCAAAGTTATTCCTTGCCTTTATTGCTCTTACATCATTAGAGCAATATTTCATTATCATCATTCATCATTATACACATATTTTCCTTGGATCGCATTATTTCTTCAAAATAGTTTGACTTTGACGATCTTGGAAGTTTGAATTTTGGCTTAAAAGTTTGATCTTGATTGTTTTTACTTGCTGAATATTTCTCCTGAATTGAGTTCTTACATAAAGAACTAAAAGACAAAATTGAGTTGAAAAAGGCAAGAGTGTGAGACTATTTTATAAAAGCCATTAATTGAGAGAAATACGAGTGTGAGTGACATTAATTGAGTGTAAACATGTGAGGGAGTGAGTGAGGTCCGTATATTTTATTTATTTATTCACTAACAGTTTTCTTTTGCTTCTTATATTGAGAAATGAGTATGGATGAAAGCCGAATTATTGTCGATCCAGAGGCATACGCCAAAGCCATACAAGGACAGATAAAAAAATTGAAATGAGATTGAATATGTTAGAGGCTCAAACTAGTAGCCTTGCACGAGGAAATATTAAAGAAATAGAGCAAGAAGTTGAGTCCGAGAATGAGAGCAACAGTTACAAAAAGGTGCGGTATCCAAGAAAAAACTGAGAAGATGGCAACCTAAGCAACATCAAGCTGACGATTCCTTCTTTTCAAGGTAAAAGTGATCCCGAATCATATTTGGAATGGGTAAGAAAGGTAGATCATATTTATGATTGTCACAACTATACCGAAGAAAAGAAAATCAAGTTGGCCTCAGTGGAATTCATGGACTATGCAAGTACATGGTGGGATCAACTAGTGAGAACTCGGAGAAGGCACGACGAAAGACCCATTTCCACGTGGGAAGAAATGAAAACATTTATGCGTAAGAGATTTGTTCCTAGTTATTATCATCGAGATCTTTGTAGAAAATTGCAAGAACTAAAACAAGGTTCAAAAAGTGTGGAAGATTATTATAAAGAGATGGAATCAACCATGATGAAAGCCAATATAGAGGAAGACGAGGAAGCAACCATGGCACGTTTTATTGGAGGATTGAATAGAGAAATTTATAACATAGTGGACATGCAGCACTATGTAGACATAGAGGAATTATTACACAAGTCTATCAAGGTGGAACAACAATTGAAAACAAAGGGAAATTTAAAGGGTGGTTCTTTTTCAAATTCAAATTGGAAATCAACTTGGAGGCACGAGAAACAAACTATAAAGCCTAAGGAAGATTTCAAGGGAAAGATAACAACTACCTCAAATAATGCTTCTATGAAAGGTAAGGCTGAAACTACTCCAACAACTAGAGCTCGAGAAATTAAATGCTTTCGTTGTCAAGGATTCGGCCACTATGCTTCGAATTGTCCGAATAAAAGAATAATGGTAATATGTGATAATGGGGATGTTGAAAGTGAGGACTCAAGTGATGGCGAGATGCCCCCACTAGAAGACTGTAGCGATGTGGAGGTAGAGGAACCCGTGAGAGGTGAACTTTTAGTCAGTAGACGCGTGCTTAACGTTCAAGCCAAGGACGATGGAGATGAAGTACAAAGAGAACACATATTTCATACTAGATGCCACGTGAATAACAAGGTATGTAGTTTATTAATTGATAGTGGGAGTTGCACTAATGTTGCTAGTATTTTGTTAGTGGATAAGTTGGGATTGGAAACCGAAAAGCATCCCAATCCGTATAAGCTACAGTGGTTGAGCGATTGCGGTGAAGTCAAAGTTACTAAACGAGTTAAAATTGCTCTGTCCATTGGGAAATATCATGATGTGGTTCTTTGTGATTTGGTTCCTATGCAAGCAACACATATTTTATTAGGAAGACCATGGCAATTTGATCGAAGAGTCAAGCATAATGGGTTCAAGAACGAGTATAACTTTGTTCAAGATGGTAAGACAATTGACATGATATGGGCGACCCAAAAATTATCATGTTACAAATTTTTATCTAATGTGTTTGCTAAAATTGTAGCTTCCTATTTCTTTGGAGTTTCAACAACCTTCAACGTCCAAGATATATCACCTTATGTTGCTGGTGAAGAGGAGGATAAGGAGGAGGAAGAGTTACAACTTGATTTGAGGGCAAATCCTCAAATACCCCTGAAGGATGACATGCCCCGAAATACCTCACCCTTAACCGAACATGATGGAGCCATTACTCGAGCCCGAGCTCGGGTATTTTCTAACAAGTTTGTTCCTTTTGTAGGAAAGGAAATACAAGGACTCAATATATTGGAGCCTACCTTGGAGGACAAAGGAAATCCAAAGCCATTCAATTTTCATGTCAACAAAAAGCCCAAGTGGTCCATGAAGGAGGGAGAATGTTTCCTTTGAAATACAAGATGTAACACTTAGCTTTAGGTTTAATTTTTGCAAACAAACTTTGTATTTATATTTAAAATTTTGTGCATGGCCATGTAAGGTCCATTTAGGCGCCAACTTGGCTGCCTTTTGGTGGAGAAGGGACCACATGCTAGTTGTCAAAGCAACCAAGAATGGGGACCACGTTTTGGATTCGGCTCAGTTGGACCTCCAAAGCTGTTTGGGCCTTTTTGAAGATCTTCCCAGCCTTAAAGCTAAAATCACACCAAATTGATTTTATGCCGGGGATTTCAATAACCAATAGACCGGCCTACCGACCTAATCCTGAAGAAACAAAAGATCCAAAAACAAGTAGACGAGCTAGTAGTTTGTGAGAGAGAGTCTTAGTCCTTGCTCGGTTCCTGTGATTTTAGTTCCAAAGAAAGATGGGAATTGGCGAATGTGTGTGGATTGTCGAGCTATCAACAAGATCACGATAAAGTATCGACATCCTATTCCAAGGTTAGATGACATGCTTGATGAATTGCATGGTTCTTGTTTATTTTCAAAAAATAGATTTAAAGAATTGATACTAACAAATACGGATGAAAGAAGGGGATGAATGGAAAACCGCTTTTAAAACTAAGTATGGTCTTTATTAGTGGTTAGTAATGCCGTCTGGATTATCTAATGCACCAAGTACTTTTATGAGATTAATGAACCATGAGCTGACATGATATGGATGGCCCTAAAGTTATCATTCCATAAATGTTTATCTAATATGTTTGCTAATTTTGTAGCTCCTTATTTCATTGAAGAATTCAACCTTGGTCGGCTCCAAGCCTTCACCAAATTGGAGTGAAACCTTGGCTCAAGAGCCATTTGAAGGAAATGAGAAATTAGAGGATAACCAAGGTGGATATGGAGCAGCCCAATCCTTCCCTTTTGAAGTCAAGCTATGACCCAAGTGGCCCTTGAAGGAGGGAGAATGTTCCCTTGGAAAAATTAAATGTAACACTTATATTTAGGGTTTAATTCTTGCACAAAACTTTATATTTTGTTCATGGCCATTTGAGGCCATTTTAGGGCGCCAACTTGGATGCCTTTTGGTGGAGATGGGACCACATGCTAGTGGTCCAAGCAACAAAACATGGGGACCACATTTGGATCCGGCACAATTGAACCTCCTATGCTTTCTCAGCCATTTGGACAGCCTTCCACAACTCCAATAAAAACGATGTCTTCATGAAAAATGTAGCCAACTTCACAAGCTTTCCAGAGAATGGTCAAACGTTCAAATTGGAAACCGTTTTTCTTGTCAAACGATGCAATCACAGAGAGCCCATTTCCAAGAAAAGCCTTACCCGGGAAGAACACTTTCCCCCTTTTGAAGTCCACAAGCCTCAAGACATTGGTCCAAGCCTAGTTCCCAGGGATAATGATGTCTTACTCTCAGCCTTTTGAATGTGTTTGTTTCTGCTTTACCAACTTACTTTTAGGGTTAGGGTTGCAAAATGGGTTTCCCATGGGATCCCATGGGTAAGTCATGGGTTTCCATGGGTGTGTTGTGGGTTTTATCTTTTGCATGGGGTTTTGCATGGGTATGGAGTGGGTTCCCTTTTGGGCCAAGAGAGGCTCTTGGTTGGCGAGAGAACCAAATTCGGGGACCACCTCCCCTTTGGTTCCCCCTTTTCCGGTAATGTTTGGGTGGTCCTTTCCCCCTCTCTTTTTGTGTCAGTCCAAATCGGATAAGCAAGTGTATGCCACCCGATTAGAGCTCTCATCTCTCATGCAATGGAGATAAAAACTCCCCATCACCAAGCATTGTGGTCAGTTGAATTTGAATACAAAAAGGTGCTTGGAATTTTCTCTCCTTGGCTGTGGATTTTCCGGCAACCAAGACTCGGCTCTCCGGTGAGAAATATCCGGCGACTTCCGAGTGGTTCTCCTAGGTTTTGGCTTTCCTTGAAGCTAGGGAAAGTTAGGCCTTGCTACACGACTTCAACCACATCCTAGTTGTCCTAGGGTAAGCGTGTAATTCCCATAGCTCATCTCCACCCCTCCGGTAACTCACATTTTCCGGCCATCCCCATTTCCCCTCCGATAACCACCTTTTTGGCACCCAATAATCCCCTCTGCATATCTTCCGTTTCCCTGAAGCTTTCACCCTAATTTTCTCGGTTAAGCTCCTCCCTCATCCAAAAATAATCCCTCCAAATCTCGGTTGCAAACTCTGTATGCAACCCGAGAACCTCCTGTTTCAATATCACCCATTTTTCGGTCCATTTCTTTCCCTTTCTTTTCACCCGAGTCCCTTTCTCTCCTTTCCCCATCCTTGAAGCATGTCAACAATCATTCTCAAGCCACTCAAACCGTGGGAAGCTAGTAAAGATCAATAGAAAATTATAAGAGAAACCCATGGGTAAGTCATTCCATGGGTTTGGTGTGAGTTTTATCTTTTGCATGGGTTTCCATGGGTTTGGTGTGAGTTTTATCTTTTGCATGGGTTTTTACTTTTTTGGAATGCATGGATGGCAGCCGGTGGAAGGGGAACCATTTTCATGGACCACACTCCCTTGGTCTCCCCCAAAACGGGTAAAGGTTAAGTAGTCCTTTCAATCCTTTCTTTTGTGCAAACACCAAATCGGGTAAGCTCTTGGTAGACATCCGATCTGGTTGTTTCTCTCCAATATGAGGGAGATTAAAAATCTCCCATCACGGAGCATTCGAGGTAGTTGAAGTTTGAATACAAAAGTGCTTTGCATTGTCTCCTTGGCTGTGGTTTTTCCGACCTCCAAGACTCGGTTTTCCGGTGAGTAATATCCGGCAACCCGAGAGCATTTCTTCAAGGTTTTGGCTTCCCTTCCGAGTTAGGGTAAGCTAGGCCGTGCTACACATCTTCAGCCACTCTCCCGTGGCCTTAGGGTAAGCGTGTAGTCGCCATTAGCTCTTCTCCATCTCCGGTTACCTTTCATTTTAAGACCAACACCATCCCCTTTTCCGATCCCCCCATTTTGGCACCCGATATTCCCCTCTCCATATCTCCTGATTCCCATTTCCAGCCCATTTCTTCCTTTCTTTCTCACCCGAAGCCCCTTTATTCCTCTTCCCACTCTTGAAGCTTGTCATGTGCTAAGAGCTTTTATCGGAAAATTTGTTGTTGTATACTTTGATGATATATTAATATATAGCAAAACCTTAGATGCACATGTTGAACATTTGAATTTGGTTTTAATTGCATTACGAGAAAATAAACTTTATGCTAACTTGAAGAAGTGCACTTTTTGCATGGATTCGGTAGTTTTTCTTGGTTTTGTTGTAGGATCAAAAGGGATTTCGATGGATAAAGAGAAGATCAAGGCGATTCAAGAGTGGCCGAGACCAAAGAATGCAAGTGAGGTTAGGAGTTTCCATGGATTGGCAAGTTTTTATAGAAGGTTTGTTCGAGATTTTAGTACTATCGTGGCACCGTTGAATGATCTTGTTAAAAATCATGCTGAATTCAAATGGAACGAAGTTCATGAACACGCTTTCAACCTTCTAAAAGATAAACTTACTAGTGCACCATTACTTGTGTTACCTAATTTTGATAAAATATTTGAAATTGAATGTGATGCGTCGGGAAAAGGTTTTGGTGGTGTTTTAATGCAGGATTCCAAGCCAATCGCTTACTTTAGTGAAAAACTTAATGGTGCTGCTTTAAATTATCCAACATATGACAAGGAGTTGTATGCTTTAGTGAGGACTCTACAAACATGGCAACATTATTTGTGGCCAAAGGAATTCATTATTCATTCTGACCATGAAAGTTTGAAGCATTTGAAGTCACAAGGAAAATTACACAAGAGGCACGCCAGGTGGATGGAGTTTATTGAAACCTTTCCATATGTTATAAAGTACAAAAAAGGTAAGGAAAATATTGTTGCCGATGCATTATCTCGAAGGTACGTACTTCTAACGTCCTTACAATCTAAATTGCTTGGATTTGAATTAGTTAAAGAATTATATGAAGTCGATTTGGATTTTGGTGAAATTTGGAAATTGTGCGAAAAGATTGCATATTTAGATTATTATAGACATGATGGTTATTTGTTTAAAAAAGATAAACTTTGTGTTCCTAAATGTTCGTTGAGAGAACTATTTGTTAGGGAAACTCATGCGGGCAGATTAATGGGACATTTTGGAGTGAGCAAAACTTTAACTATTTTATGTGAGCACTTTTACTAGCGAAAAATGAGACATGATGTGCAAGTTATTTGTGATAAATGTATCGAGTGTAGGAAAGCTAGATAAAAAATCAAACCACAAAGTATATTCCTCTTCCAGTTCCTAGTCAACCTTGGATTGATATTTCAATGAATTTTGTTATTAGTTTGCCAAAAACACAAAGTGGAAAGGATAGTATTTTCGTAGTTGTCGATAGATTTAGTAAGATGGCACACTTTATTGCATGCTCAAAAACTAATGATGCTTCAAATGTTGCGGATTTATTCTTTAAAGAGATTGTGCGGTTGCATGGCTTACCAAAAACTATTGTTAGTGATCGAGATGTTAAATTTTTAAGTCACTTTTGGAGAACTTTGTGGAATAAGTTAGGTACTAAACTTTTATTTTCAACAGTAGCGCACCCACAAACGGATGAACAAACTGAAGTAGTTAATAGAACACTATCTACTTTGTTAAGAGCAATTATTTCTAAGAATTTAAAACAATGGTAGAAGTGTTTACCACATGTTGAATTTGCATATAATAGAGTTAATCATTCAACTACATCTTATTCACCATTTGAAATAGTGTATGGTTTTAATCCTTTAACTCCTATGGATATGCTACCCTTGCCTACTAATGAGTTTGTTAATTTTGATGGAAAGAAAAAGGCAGAATTCGTTAGAGATTTGCATACAAAGGTCAGGGAGAATATAGAAAAGAAAAATGAGCATTATGCGCAGCAAGCAAACAAAAGCCGAACAAAAGTCGTATTCGAGCCTGGAGATTGGTTTTGGATTCACCTAAGGAAAGAAAGATTCGCAAGTATGAGGAAAAATTAGTTGCAACCTCGAGGAGATGGTCCTTTTCAAGTGTTGGAGCAAATCAACGACAATACCTACAAAATTGATTTGCCAAGTGAATATGGTAATGTAAGTGCCACTTTCAATGTTAGTGACTTATCTTTTTATGATGCAGAAGATTCGAGGAAGGAGGGAATGATGCGGATCAAGTGATGACACAAATCAATCCCAAGAAGAAAGACCAATTGCAAGGAATTGGAGGCCCAATGACAAGGTCAAGAACCAAGAAAATGCATGAAGCGCTATGTTGTTTAGTGGAAGAAATTGAAATAAAACAATCTATTCAACATCAGAATAAAATGGTTATTATGTTAAGTGTTGAAGAAGATATTGACATCATACAAGGTGGTCAAGCACACAAGCCCAAGAGCCCAAGCCAATAAAAGATATTGAATGGACAAAGGAAATAGGAAAGTACATGCAACTTTCCTTAATCAAACTTTTACTTGACCAGCAAGAATATATTGGCAGATTCGGCAATCTTTCCAAAGTTATTTTAAAACGTTTTCCTGATCAAAGTTGTAGCTGCTTTTAAGACCTTTTCAGAATTGGTTGGATCATAAAAATCAGACGTTGTTTGCCTGGAAAAATACACAACTTACCAAAACAGAAGTTCCTTGCAACAATTCCAAAAATTCTTTCTTTTTATTTTATTAAGTTTCCTAATTACTTTCTATTTCCAAAATTACTTGTTGTTAGTTTAGAAAGTGTGTAGCCTATTTAAAGGCATTTAAGCTATTGTAATAGGGGACAACTTTTATGATTAATTAACCTTGAGTGTTTTGGAGAGATTTTCTCTTTGGTTCTTTGCGAAGAACTCGATCTTCATTAAGTTAATTCTTGATAGATCAAATTTGATAGCTTTGCTTCTTACCGAAAAGTTCGGTCTGGGTCAAGCTCCTTGTTTGATAACTTAGGTTCCGTCGGCAAGGTTCGATTGGGGTCAAATTCCTCGTACTTGATTCAAAGGCAATCCAGGTGTCTTTTTCCGCATTGTTGAAGGGTCTCGGGTTTGATATACTCGTGGTTCTCATCAACACGTGTTAGAAAATTCCCGAGCTCGGGTAATGATTCTGTGATGTTTGGTTAAGGGTGAGGTATTTCGGGGCATGTCAACAACTCTCAAATATGGAGAAAATACAGAGAGGGAGAGAGCATTTTCGTAGCTCAAAGATGTCTGAAGATGAGGTTTAGCTAGGGTTAAAAATCAAAAGGTAAATAATGTAAGGTGGAGGTGGAAAGTAAGCACGAGGTGTCAACAATCCATTGCACCTCTTCTAAGCTACTCCTCAAAGACACCAATCATCTTAATCTAACTTTAATAATATTAATTTGATTTATCCTAATTTTTTTTTGGTTGGAAAGTAATCACGAGGTGTCAACAATCCATTGCACCTCTTCTAAGCTGCTCCTCAACAATTTTAATAAAACTTTAATAACAAAACATTTTGTACCAAAAAACTACATAAGTAATGTACATTGATAATTTACTTATGACATGTTTCAAAAAGTGCGGGTGCTACACTTATCACTTGGTAACCTTAATACATAAAAGAAAATTGAGTGAGCAATCTCGGATATACCCTATTTTACAGTAATTTCCAACAACTATAACTTGAGATACATACGTCCAATTACAATGATTCAAGTGTCATAACTTTTGTGAAGATGTCTACTTTAAGTCATCTGAAGAGAGTAAAATCAAATTACCACTCGAAAACCTTGTAATAATTCAAATTCTAAAACTGTGCAGATTTGTCCGAAATTGGGAAATCTTGATATAACTTTAAAATTCATGCACTAGCAACCATTCTGAACAAACCCAAGCATTTAGATATCAATATAGGGTAAGAATTGATACCTTAAAGGAAAGAAAACTTGCACCAAAGTTTCCAAATTCGTGGCTTCCCTGTTTTCCTCTTTTCTTGTTCAATAGTGCATTAAATCTCACTTTTATGCACTAAATACCCTCACACACTTCAACTATCCTTAAATATTCATTTTTTCTCCTACAAAACTAGAGAGACCTTGAGAGAAGGAGATGAATTTCGTGGTTTTCCCCATCTGATTGGAAACCCTCTTCATAAAAGCTAAGGAGGTGGAGAAAGCATGAGGTGTTTTCTCCTCATTCCACCCCACTTAAGCTGCTCCCCAAATTCACCAATCATATTTATTTAACTTTAATAATAATATTTTGATTTATATTATTTTTACACAGAAAATTAAGGTGGAGGTGGAGGAAAGCATGAGGTGTCCATTCAAGTATGAGGTGTCCATTCTAATAATCACTAATTAACTTAGGTTAATCTTATGATTGAGAGTTTTATTTATTCTAACTTTCCTTCAAACCCTTCATACACGAAACAATTTTTTTTTTATCGATCACAACTTCTTATTTACCGTACCATCAAAACTAAATCACAAGATCATTGTACCATACACAAAGTGCAAGGGTGTTACAAAAACCATAACACATTTTAAAGTTTGATTTTGCAGCTAAAGATCAATAATGTATTTTACTTATTTCATATTTTTTTTAGCAAATTTACTAATGAAAGTTTCCTTTTCTAGAAGTAAGAAAGTATTAAAATTAGGAATGTTTCCTAGAAATTTTCTTTTTATGAAACTAGGAAAGTTCTAAATTAGGAAAGTTTCTATATTCTATGTTGTTCCCTAATTAGTTATTTTTCTTTTTCCATTGATTCTTCGTTGGAGTTAGAGAGTTTAAAGCTTCATCATTTAGGAGAATGTTAAAGTTCTTTTTCTTACCTTTCTTTTCAGTTCTTTCCATTGGAGTTTAATGAGAAGAACAATATTTTTTCTCAATTTCTACATCACCCCATAATTTATACCGCTGCGAGTATATGTTTTGACATCATTAATATCAGAGCCTTACAATTTCGTGCGCTTGCTTTTTGAACATGATAACTCGAGGATCAGCAAAAAAATCAACAAACACAGAATGAAGTTCCCTCATTTACTACCAACCAAGATCGTAAAGGTGTCCAATAAGTTGAAATCCATCAGATCACACAAAGACTTTATTTTCAACTAGATGAGAGGAATTGAAGATTTGATCTACTCCATTTATTGTTTGCTGAGGGATGTAATCCCAATAAACGAGCGTCTCCAGCAACAATGCCTAGAAGAGGCCGTGGTAAATTTTTACATGGACGACATCAAGAAGACACTAACAGGGACCGAGTTCTATCGCATAAGCAAAAAAAATCATAATGATTGTCGTTTCAATCAACCTAGGCACGACAATTACAATGAGTTGAAAAATATGAAAGTTCAGATACCCTTATTCAATGGGGTATGCAACAGTGATATTTTTCCTGATTGGTTGGAAAGGGAGGAGCCAATTGTTGATTCTTATGACTACTCAGATAAAGCCAAAATCCAACTTGTTACAATGGAGTTTTTTTTGTCTATCCTAGCCTTTGGTGGGAGAGTTTAAAGACTCATCGAAGACGTTGCAATGAAGAATCAAAACTTGTAGAGTTTTCATGTCATTAACGAAAAAGAGATTTGTTCTCCTAAAACCGTACAACCATGTCATCCACCGTTGAAGATTGAATAAAAGATTAGTCTTACAAGCGATGGTTGAATAAATGATTTTGTTGAAGGGAAGTCTATATTGACCATAATAAGCCAAGGGCTAGAGAGATCAAGTGCTTCAAATGCCACAGCCTACGGCATATTTCCTCATAATGTCCTAACAAGAAGGTAATGGAAATTCAAGAAGTAACAAATGAAGTAGTGAGTGAGGATGAAGAAATCAAAGTTTATATTGAGTTGCTTGAGTCACAAGAAGAGGTTTTTCATGCACTAGAAGGACATCTACTTATGATTATTTGGTGAAGTCTATCATCACACACTGGAGGAATTGATGAGAAAACACAGAACATCTTTCATAGTTGATGTTTGATGGATGACAAAATTTGCTCCCTTATTATTGATGTTGGTAGTTTTACAAATGTGGCATCAATTAAGCTTGTGGAGAAACTCGAACTAGAAACTATTATGCATTGCTAACCATAAAGATTAACCAATGAAACTTGCATTGACTTTTCTATTAGTAGTTATATCAAGTCTGTAATTTGTGATGTTGTTCCCATGAGTGAAAGTCACTTACTTTAGGCCAATCATGAAAATTTTACAAGAAGTCCATGCATGATGGTTACACAAGCTACTTTTTATTTAAGAAAGGTGAACGAGTTATAAAACTAGCACCACTCTAGCCCGATGAAGTGGCAAAGGACCAAGAAGTTTGGAGAGAGCTAAAATAAAAAGCTACTTTGTTTATGTACAAAGGGGAGCACAAAATATCATTAACGACTGGTGGTCACCTTGTGGTATTAATGTTTAAAGAGAGAATAGAAAAACTTGGAGTATTACTCAAAGTTCTACAAGCTCTCCTCACACAGTTCGAGGATGTGCTTCTGGAAGAGATTCCCCAAGAGCTTCAATCTTTAAGAGGAATACAACACAATTGTGTTCTACCAAATCGCCCCACTAAAAATATGAATCCAAAAAAAGCAAAAGAATTACACAAATGACACAAAATTGAAAATGGAAGGATGGTTTTGGTGAATGTTGGCTGATTTTATGGAGGTTGAAATGTGTTTGGGGACGGAGAATTTATGTCTGATTTTCAGAGAGTTTGATGGAGGATAATGATCACGAAACGGAGGGAAGAGCTAAATGGAACTTGCTACTAACCTTTCTTCCTTGCAATGATGATAAAAAGCAGCAAGAAAAACTCAACTCACTAGCTCGGAAGTAAGCTGAATTGGGTTCTTCTCGGACGGCCGGATATGACTCATTGGAGGTCGATCGAAAGAGAGCTTAGGAAATGAATTCCAGACAAATGCCAGTGCACTCTAATTTTCAATATCACAAAGCTGCTTACAATCATCCTCAAGTGAGGTATTTATAGACTCTAAGTAGGATGAAATTATAGCCACATTCAGTTGAATGAATCAACCCAAATATAACTACTACATTCAACTTGAAAATAAAAAAGAAACCTAAATTCTAGGAATTTGTTAGCGGCTAACTAACATCACATAGACTCATAAACTCCCTCAACATGAAGGGAGAGAGTTGGCTGCTAATAAAAAAGTAGAAACCCATAAAACCCATAAAACTCATAAGAAACCCATAAAACCCACATAAGAAACTCATCTCATACCCATGTCATTCCATGTGCATGAAATTAGACATGAAATTAGCTAATACTAAAAATAAAGTTTGTAAATGAAATAGTATTGCATGGGCCATGCAATGCTGAAACCCGGTGCACTTCTTCTCCTTGATCCATCCATGAAATAAGATGTTTGGGCTGCTCTTGATCATTAGAAGAAGGCTCCATGAATGATATTCCATTAGATAGGATCCCTGCAAAATGAACAAACAAATTAGGTAATCTTTTGGCTCGACTCCGGGTGATGGCTCCTTGAGGCAACGTATCCCGTGGCATGTCATCCTCCCCGTGTTTTTGAGGATTTGACCTCAAATCAAGTGGCAGAACTTACTCATTAGCCTCCCATTCGTCCCCACAATAAGGAGATAGGTCTTGAACATTGAAGGTAGATGACACTACATAATCTTCGGGTAATTCAAGCTTGTAAGCATTTTGATTTACTTTCTCCAAAATTTTAAAAGGACCGTCAGCTCTAGGTGCAAGTTTAGAATCCCTGTGCTTAGGAAATCTTTCTTTTCGAAGGTGCAACAAAACCAAGTCTCCCACCTTGAAATTCACTTCCTTTCTTCCACGATTTGCATACTTAGCATAAGAACCATTTGCCTTTTGAATAGCACGACTAACTTTTTCATTCATATTCTTCAATAGTTCGGCTTTCTTAGCCCCATTTTGATTGATAACCTCATTAGTTGGCAAAGGAATTAAATCAAGAGGAGTTAAAGGATTAAATCCATACACTACCTCGAATGAAGTCTGTTGAGTAGTACTGTGAACACTTCGGTTATAAGAAAATTCAATGTATGGGAGTTGGATATCTCAATCCATGAGCTTCTTACTTACAATGCTTCTTAATAAGCTTCCCAAGGTGTGATTGACAACCTCGGTTTGCCCATCGGTTTCTGGATGATAAGAGGTGCTAAAAAGCAATTTGGTACCCACCCTCCTGTAACACCCGACTTTTTTTTCCACATACCTTAATTTTTATCAATGTTGAATGATGAACGAAGTTAACCTATGTTGAGTGTTAAGATTAGTTGATGAAACTATAGCAACAAAAATACAGCCGTTGGAAGCTTATGGTCAGTTGGATCGACATAACTTTTTGTGCGGTCGACATAACTCTGAAGGATCCGTCTCTGGAAAATCTGGGGTCGACACATGTAGGTTGGGTCGACACATTTTGAACGTTGGAGTCGACATGTAAAGTGTAGGCTCAGCTTTGAGAGGTCGACACATAGATTATGGTAAGGTAAACACAATATCTTTTCTAGGGTCGACACAGTCAATTTGGATGGGTCGACACTTTTTCAACGCTGCACTGTCTTTTGGGTCGACCTATGAACAGTGACCGATCGACACTAAAAACTCTCGGGTTTGAGCATCGGTCGACACCTTGTATAATGTGTCGACCGCTCTTTGAAGTTATCCAAAAACTTTTCATCTTCCACGCGTGAAATTGTTTTAAAAGAAAATCATAATTATGCAAGCTTTGACCCTTCAAGTTTTATCAGGCCATTCAAGCTCAAAAAACCATAGAACAAGTTCCCTTCCTTCAATTCTCCTTTTTGCAGAGATCTCAAATACTCTCTAGTAGCTTGAGAGAAAGTTGGAGCCTAGGTGTTCTCGAAAAAAAATCAAGGAAATTAAAGGAAAGTGAATAGGAATTTAGCCTGGAAACGAGGTAAGAATTCATTGATTGTGTTTTGTCCTTCGGGACCTACATCATAAAGGGTGTGTTAAGAATTGTATGCATTCATATTTTGAGGGTGTGTTTTGTATGCATTCATAGTTTAGTTATAATAAGTATGATTAATAAGATAATATGATTGTGTACGTATTATTACTGTTTTGGGGTGCATCTCACTGTGCACCGTCCCTATTTTGAGGGATTGATTGGTGATGTGTGACATTAAATTTTATTTGTATTTTATAAGTAACGCCTATGTTAAGAATTGTATGCATTCATATTTTGAGGGTGTGTTTTGTATGCATTCATAGTTTAGTTATAATAAGTATGATTAATAAGATAATATGATTGTGTACGTATTATTACTGTTTTGGGGTGCATCTCACCGTGCACCGTCCCTATTTTGAGGGATTGATTGGTGATGTGTGACATTAAATTTTATTTGTATTTTATAAGTAACGCCTAAGTACGTAAAGCACGAAATGAACAATAAAAGTAGATTTATAATTATTTTGGAGATGTTTGTGCATTGAATTCTTGAATGATATTATGCTCACAAGTATGTACTTTTATTATAAATAATCAAGTTATGCATGCATTCATATTCATGCATCATGTTTTAAGAAAAGTTACGAAAGTATTTTATCATGCATGATTTCAAAACGTCACCCAACCGTATGTTGAGAATGGGATATGGGGAGAGCTGTCTCGAAGGAGGCCAAATGGTGCTAATACCCTATCCCAAGAATTCTCTCATATGATACATGAAAAATGTCAAGCAAGTAAAGATTAAGATAAAGAAAACTCGGGGGTGGAGTTGAATTGGCTGCTTTTTTGAACGGGCCTAATGATGCTCTGTGAGCTGTCCGTGAGGAAGGCCAAATGATGCCATTCTCTCCCTTACGTGTGCCCGCTTATCATGTCAAGAATGAGGATCAAGTATCAAGTTAAGAATCAAGATAAAGAACAAAATGGAGCATGAATTTAAACATGACATGAGCATTTTAAGCATGTATGTGATATGATTTCTTACTGAGCTTTAGGCTCATTAGTTAAGCTTTGTGATGTAGGTGATGAAGCCTGGGATGAGGAATTTAGTCATCATCACGTGCCATGATACATGGATGAAGTTACTTTGGAGCGGGATATTTACGAAACCAAGTGACGACTCGTGGGTGAAAGAAGAAAGAAGTTTTAAATATTTTACTAAGAACTTATGTTAAGTAATTCGATGGGCAATGTTTATTGCCTATCCATGACATGTATATGATAATTTGATATATATAGATGTTTTATGACGTGTTTTATAAGTATGAGAAGATAGTATTATTAATAGCTTTTAATCCGCTACGATTTTGAGTCAAGAGTTTTGAATGATATTTAAAAAAAAAATAAAAAATTTACGATGTCATTAAAGAACAGGATGTTACACTCCTCCGTAGGATCTTCCAAAATCCACTTAAGAACTTAGTATCTCGATCTGATACAATAGATCTCAGAATGCCATGAAGATGCACCACTTCTTTGAAGAATAATTCAGACACATGATAGCTTCATCTTTCTTAGAACAAGCCACAAAGTGAGCCATTTTAGAAAAACGATCAACAACCACCATAATTAAATCTTTTGCTCTACAAGTCCTTGGAAGACCTAAAACAAAATCCATGCTTACCTCTACCCAAGGATGGCTAGGAACGGGTAGTGGCATGAAAAGCCCTTGAGGAAGCACTCTACTCTTTGGTTTCTTGAAAATAATACATTTCTCCACCACCTTGTGTACATCTCGAAACAAATGTGGCCAATAAAAATGTTCTTTGAGTGCCTCTAAAGTTTTTATCTCACCAAAATGACTAGCTAGGCCACCACTATGTGTTTCCTTAATGAAAGACTCTCGGATCCCCCCTTTAGGAATGCAAAGTTTACTCCCTTTGAATAAAAAACCATCAATCAAATGATAACCACAATCTTCCTTCTTTAAGCTCAATTCATACCATTTGACAAAATCCTGATCATCCTTTAAGCTTCCTTGATCCAATCAAAACCAAAGAAGTTAATAGATAATTTGGTTAAAAGAACACATCTTCTTGATAGTGCGTCAGCCACCACATTGCATTCACCCTTCTTGTACTTGATAATGTAAGGGTATCTTTCAAGAAATTCCACCCATTTGGCATGTCTTCCATTCAGCTTGCCTTGGCTTTTAATATGCTTAAAAGCTTGATGATCGATGTGAATAATAAACTCCTTAGATAATAGATAATGTTGCCATACCTCCAAAGCTCTAATAACTGCATAGAACTCCTTATCATACGTAGAATAGTTGAGGGATGCACCCTTGAACTTTTCACTGAAATAAGCAATTGATCTTCCCTCTTCCAATAAAACAACTCCAATCCCAAGCCCGGATGCATCACATTCTACTTCAAAAACTTTGTTGAAATCTAGAATAGGTGCTTCACAAAGCTTGAGTTTGATCAACTCAAAGCTTCCTTGACAGCTGAGAGTCCATTCAAATTCTTTTCCCTTCTTGGTACAATCAGTTAAAGGAGCAACAATCGAGCTAAAACTTTTAATAAATCTTCGATAAAAGGAAGCAAGACCATGAAAGCTTCTAACCTCTGAAACATTCTTGGGAGTAGGCCAGGCTTTAATGGCTTCAATCTTGGAATCATCTACCTCAATTCCATCCTTAGAGATGATGAAACCTAGAAAATGGACCCTCTTTTGCACAAAAGCACATTTCACCAAATTACTAAATAGTTAAGTGGCCCGGAGTGTTTCAAACAACATTCTAAGATGCTTAAGATGAGTATCCAAGTCCGCACTATACACCAAAATATCATCAAAGTATACCACAATAAATTTTCCCAAGAAATTCTTAAGCACAAAATGTATTAATCTCATAAATGTGCTAGGAGCATTAGATAAACCGAAAGGCATCACTAACCATTCAAAGAGTCCGTACTTGGTCTTGAATGTAGTTTTCCATTCATCTCCCTCCTTCATTCTTATTTGATGATAGCCACTTTTCAAGTCCACCTTAGAGAAGCAAGATGCCCCACTGAGTTCATCCAATAAGTCTTCAAGTCGTGGAATAGGATATCTATACTTGATAGGTATTTGATTAATAGCCCGGCTATCCACACACATTCAGAAACTTCCATCTTTCTTGGGCACTAAGAGAGCGGGAACAACACAAGAGGTTAATGATTCTCGAATATAACCTTTAGTAAGAAGTTCTTGTATTTGCCTTTGAAGCTTTTTAGTCTCCTCGGGATTCAGTTGATAAGAAGGTCGATTGGGTAATACTACACCCGATTGTAGGTCAATTTGATGCTCAATGCCTCGGAAGGGTGGTAACCCTTGAGGTAACTCTTATGGAAATGCATCTTGATATTCTTCAAGCAAGGTCATAACCTCCTTACAAATTTCACCTATTTCTTCAAGCCTTTCACGGAACATCAACAAAATAATAGGTCCACCCTCTCGGATTGACCTTATCAATTCTTTCTTAGATAATAGAAAGTTAGATTTAGACATACCTTTTTTTCAAGCTGCTTCATCCTTAGCAACTTGTTCTGGTTCAAGGGGGGCTAATTTGATGCCCTTTTCTCCAAACTTGAAGGAATAATTTTTTATTTAGCTTTCCTACACTCAATACATTTATTACAAATTACTTGCATATCATGTCTCATTTTGGCTACTAAAAGTACTCCTATAAAATATTTAAGGGTTTCTCACTCCAAAATGTCTCATTAATCCTCCTGCATGAGTTTCCATAACAAATAATTCTCTAATTGAACAATTAGGAACACAAACCTTATTCTTTTTAAATAGAAAACCATCATGTTTATAATAATCTAAATACGCAATTTTCAAATTTCACAAAAAATCTAAATGTAGTTCATATTATTATTCAATTAACTTAAATCCACGCAATTTAAATTGTAAGGAAGTTCAAAGTACCTACCTTCAAGATAATGCAGCGACAACAATATTTTCCTTATCTTTCTTGTACTTTATAACATATGAAAAGGTTTCAATGAACTTCATATACTTTGCATGTGTTTTGTCTAATTTTCCTTGGGACTTCAAATGCCTCAAACTTTCATGCTCATAATGAAAAAGAATTCTTTTAGCTATAGATAATGTTGTCATGTTTGTAGAGTCCTCACTAAGACATACAACTTCTTGTCATATGTTGGATAATTGAAAATAGTTCCATCAAGCTTTTCATTAAAGTAAGCAATTGGCTTGAAATCCTGCATCAAAACACAACATATACCTTTTCTTGTCGCATCACATTCAATTTCAAATACTTTATCAAAAGTAGGTAACACAAGTAACGTGCACTAGCAAGTTTATCTTTTAGAAGATTGAATGCCTCTCCATGTACTAAAATCTCAAACAAACCTTCTATAAAAACTTGTCAATCAATGAAAACTATCAACATTACATGCATTCTTCGGTCTCGGCCACTCTTGAATAGGCTTGTCCTTCTCTCACTCCATCAAATTTCCTTTTGATCCAACAAAAAAACCAAGAAAAACTATCGAATCCTGGCAAAAAGTGTGCTTCTTCAAGTTAGCATACAATTGATTTTCTCGTAAACCAATAAAAAGAAAATTCAATTGTTTGACATATGCATCTAAGTTTTTGCTATAGATCAATATATTATCAAAATATACAACAACAATTTTTTGATAAAAGTTCCTAGTACATGAATCATTGATCTCATAAAAAAAATACTTGGTGAATTAGATAATTCAAACGACAACACTAACTACTCATAAAGACCATACCTTAATTTAAAAGTGGTTTTCCATTCTTCTCTCTTTGGTAATATACATTCTTTCAATCTATTTTTTAAAACTTAAACCATACAATTTTCTCTTGATACGCACTAGCTTCCCACGGTTTAAGTGGCTTGAGAATGTTTTACCATCTTAAAGAACGGTGATATAATTCTTGAAATGATTGTGATTGGCTTTCAGATCAAATTGTCATGGCCATACGAATAAAATATGTGTTTCTTGCTACTAACCAATTCACATAGAACCTCATCCTGATATTTACCAACAAAAAGAGCAATGTTAACTCATTAAGTAACTTTGACTTCACCGCAATCGTTAAATGATTGTCGAGCTTTGGATGCTTCTCGGTTTTCAAAACCAACACACATATTCACATTGTCTTACAAAAAAATAGTGAGACGAACCACATCATCTGTCCAAATAATTAACATCAACAAGCTTTCATTATAAATATACTCCATCCACGCTGCTTCTAAGAACAAATAACAAGTCATGGCTGTCAACTTTGTCATTTGCATTACAAAGATACACTACCGAGCCTAATGCTCACTAAGTAGTGTGTAGTGGCATTCATATAAAATATTATAAGTAGGCAACTATGTAAAAACAATGAGTTTTCTATTTCTTTTCATCTATTTTATTGAGTTACACAAGAGGATCATTGGGGAAGTAGGCCCACATCTTTGGTCCTCTTCATCTGAGAATAGCCCAGCTCAAGTCACATCCTAAAATGACTTATTACGTAAATTATTTATTTAATTTATTCTTTCTATAAATTGGCCCCCTTGAGGCGACCTAACTCGAAATCCACCTCTAAAAATCTATTACGTGGTATATGAGAACTTATGAATGAATATTCAATTTTCTTTTTTAACATGATGCATGGGCGATTCTAAGAATGCATGAGCATTCTAATAAGCACTAAAACACATGAAATAGATCAAACAACATTAAAAGATAAATAATTCAAAAAGTTCACAATATCAATGATACATAATCACCAAGTATCTTTGCAATGAAGTCCCATTCAATGGCCAAATACATGCAAAACTAATTTACCTTGTGTTCTTTGACTATCCACAACAATATTTGATTAGCAATGAATATCACTTGACAACCTATGGTCTTAAAAAAATGTAAAATTCCAAAACTACCCTATTTTATCAACTTCAAATCTTATGACTTAAACTAATTTTGATTAATTACTTAGATTCCAAAGCTAGCACTTCACTTATTGTGCCTTCTTTATTTTTTTAGAAGGGCTTGAATTTATTAAATACCATCTAAAATATGTTTTAAAAAACCCAAAACTGTCCAAAATAGGAGATATTCTTATAACTTCGCTTGAGGTATATGATATACAAAACAAACTGATCCGAATTTATTGAAAAACTAGGTGATCTTTCTAAGGTAAGAATTGATACCTTGAAATAGAGAACTCAGATTGATGCCTCAATGTTATGGCATTCATTCTTAATACACTGAAAGTGCACAAAACATCTTATTTTAGAGCACTAACCATCCAAAAACTCCTTTGTTTTTTGTAAAAACACCCTCCTTAACCCTCTTTAACTTTTAAAGAAAATAAGTGAGCTGCGAATTTCTTGGGTTTCTCCGACAAACACTCACCACATGAACAGAGAGAAAGAGTGAAGTAGGAGGTGACCTTTTCATGAAACATGAGGTGCAACCATCACAATTTACCATTATCTTGTTTGATCAAATAAGTGTTACCCAGTTCACCCATGAATTAGAATGACATTAATCTTGATCAATATAATAATTGACTAATTAAACATATAATTTTACATGTACTTTTTGTACATTTTCTAATCCCTCATCTTGCATATTTGACAAAACAAATGTAGTACAAATTCTTCACTTCAATCATATTATATATTTGTAAAACCTTAATGTACATTCTACCCTTCTTACAAAAATTTTATCCTCAAAATTTCAAGCATTAAATAGTTGAGGGTATTGACTTCTCATTTTATTTTCTCTTTCCTAAGTTGCCTCTTTCCCTTATTGAATACTCCTAAATAAGTTTTCATAAGGAGATCTTCTCATTTACGAGCTCTTAAAACTTAAAATTAAGAATTCAAACCAATTATTGAGTATCTTCCAATGATGGTCAAATTTCAATGTCTTCATTGTATAAGACTAATGACAAAAGACTTAGGGCTGAGGCTCAGGGCCTCCGGCTTTAGGCTTAAAGCTTTTAGCTTAAACTTAGGGCTTAGGGCATAGGACTTAGGGCTTAGCATTAGGGATCTAGGCTTTGGGCTTAACGCTTTGGTCTTAGAGCTTCAAGCTTGAAGTTTTACGCTTAAAACTTGGGGCTTATGGATTAAGGCTTAGGGATTTGGGCTTAGGGTTAGGGCTTCATACTTAGGTGTTAAGGCTTAGAGCTTAGGGCATAAGGATTAGGACTTGGTGCTTTGTGCTCAAAGCTTAGGGCTTAGCGCTGAGGGCTCAATGCTTAGTGCTTAAGATTTAGGATCTAAGACTTAAGCTTAGGGCTTAGGGCTTAGGGCTTTAGGCTAAGAGCTTAAGGCTTGGGGCTTGGGGCTTGGGGCTTAGGGGTAAGGGCTTAGAGGTTAGGGCTTAACACTTAGTGTTTTGGACTTAGGACTTGTGGTTTAGGCTTAGGGCTTTAGGCTTCGAGATTCGGGCTTCGGGCTTCGGCCTTAGGGCTTAGGACTTGGGGTTTTAGGCTCAAGGCTTTGGGCTTAGGGATTTAGGATCTAGGCTTAGGGCTTATGGCCTTGGGTATGGAGATGAAGACTTAGTGCTTAGGGGTTAAGGATTAGGGATTATGGCTTAGGGCTTAAGGGTTAGTTTTTGTCTTTTAATGAAGAGAAAAGACTTCCAGAAGCTCTAGAAGAGACTATGGGGTACGTAGAGTTCAAATTATTGTATTGTTTATATGCATGAGTTTGATTTCTTTATATATATGTATTTAGCGAAATGAGCATTCAATCTGTCTTTATTATTTTTTATGACAATTTAAATATTCACACACTTCGTACGAAAAATGAGATGTTTAACGTTGTGATATCGGCAATTTGATTTAGTAAAGTGAGGGTGAGAATGTCTTAGTTTAATATCTCATAAAAACTTCTCATGTAAGAATAAAAAAATGNATATATATATATATATATATATATATATGTACTTGGATTGGGTTTTGAGAGACTGAGTTGGATTTGAAGATGATTTTTTTGTTTGAGTTTGGTTTTACTTAATTTTAGGTCAATTTTTTTTATCTAAGATTTGGTGATGTAGCTGTTCGTAGGGAAATTATTGCATGGCTGACATACTTATTACTAAATTTGAACATAACTAGCAATTTTGATTGGATAATATGTCACGGTAGCTACTCGCAAATCTCTTTTCATCACACGCACACACCCAAATATGAATTAAAATAAAAAGATGTAAAGGGTCTCATCATAAAAAAAAATGAAAAAAAAAATATTGTAGTTTTTGAACTTGGTTTTGTCCTTTCAGTGTGGGATGGAACTTAAAGAAGTTTAACCAAATACTCGTTGAAATGTCTCTACAAACATTACCGTGTCTTTCCTTTCACGTCATGTTAGGTTTAACCATACTTCATCATTCTGCTACCAACGGACAAGTCTTTTCTTTCACATTATGTCACGAGAGACTATGTTTATATATAAGATTTTTATTTATAATCTTACTTTCTTTTGATTTATTTTGCCCATGCTACTATATCTATATCAGCAATCGGATTCATTTATCATTTTACATGGCTCATAGCTTGATAAGAGGTAGCTTCGTTGGAGAAACTGTATTAGATTTTTACCATAACTAAGTTCGGAAATTAGTACTTAACCCAACTTCTCAAAACCTAAAAATCAATTAAAGAAGTAAAAATATGTTAACTTTATTTATTAGATCCTATGTATTCTTTCCGTCTTGTTCAATCTCAGGGAAGAATTAGACATTCATCTTAGCAAAGACTTTTACTCGATTCTTTACTGCTTATACGAAAGGTATCGATTAAGAAAGAAAGAGGCACCATAATCACCTGACTCCCTTGATCGTCTCTTTGCTGTGTTCTCGAACTATTTTTGCTTCGCGGATTAGTAAATTTAGTTTCGGAGCCTAATTAAATACCCCCGTTTTCAGATTCAAATACCCTTTTCGAAGATCGTACCTCGTCAGTGTTTTTTTCCTGTCTGGAGAGATTCCAATTTCAAACCCTCTTATGGCGAGAAAGTTTCAATTTTTTACTCCAACATTTCAGTTCAACATTCATAATGAAATCCTCTCTCGGGTACTTCAAAATCTCAAACCCTCATGCATTGGTATTCTTAATTCTCAAACCCTAATCCCCGATGTTGGGAAATGGCTATCAGGTCACCAATGTTGGAAAAAGTTGGGAATACCATATTTAAGCCCTTTATTTTTATTCAACGTATTTATTGTTTACAAGTGTTTTTTTTTTCTGAACAATGCAAGATTTATGCATATTAAAACTTTTAGGGCAACAATTATGGAGTACCAACTTTATATTCTTAGGAAGGTACATTTATTTCAATTGGAATTTTATTTCTTAAGTAGTCCACATTTTTTCAATTGAAATATTCATCTTGTTTTTATTCATTTTATTTACTGCTAAACATGTTAAGTTAATGAGTATGGTCAAAACTACAATGTGTCATTCAATTCATCTCATTTTCTTACCTCAACTTATTCTAAACATATTATTACATGTATTGTACTCTCTTATACTCAATTTTCATTCTTAAATAGAAGTTTAAATTAAAGGAATAAAATATTTTCATCCTATTTTAAAAAATATTCAATGTGTACAACTATTATATCTAATTTATTTTTCGAAGATGAAATCAAGTTGGACTTAATATTGGTTATATCCAATTTATCTTTTAAAAATTCTACATAAATAACTAACCTATTAGCAATGCTTCTAATATAAATTGTCAAACACAACATGCTTATCCCTTTAATCAAGTCCAGAATGTTTGTAAAGACTAAGATCAAATTCGAAAATTAAATATGATTTGATGTTTGTCAAAAAAAAAATATTAACTTAAAGTTTTTTCATTGTTTCTTAGAATTTAGACTAATGACTTTTTAAAAGAAAATGAAATTTATTTTGTCTTCATATTTTTTTAACTTGATTATTTTTGTTGATATCTTTGGTGAAGCCATCATAATTGTTTAGACTTTGGTAAGCAAGTTTTATTGGATTCTTTATATGAAGAATTGTTTCAATTGCCCTAAAGTCTAGACACATCATTAGCACTTCTACGATAGTCATGAACATTTGTAATCAAATTTATAGTCCAAATAAATTTATAGTCAATGTCATTGTTCAAATGGTTATGAAAATTAACTTTAATGTCAATGTCATTTTTAAATGATTGCGAAAGATAACTCTAATATTAATGTCTTCCATGTCGATTATAAATTTCTCAATTATCCTACCTTCCTTCCCTTGACCATGCAAAGTCTTACCAAAAATACAATAGTAAATATATAAAGGAGGAAAAACATATTTTGATGCTAATAGTGTGTAATTTTTTTAATCAAAATATTAATTTGGTTTGTTTTTATTCGTTTCATGCTACACATTAACTCATGAGTGTGGTCATAACTAGAATGTATGATTAATCATCCATTTTATTGTTATATCTACTTATTCTAAACATAATATTACATTGTTGCGCACTTTCTATCATCTAAAAACATTTTTTTGTAGGTTTCCTTTTTTTATTGAAAATTTATGTTAAAATATTTTTGATGTATGATGCTAGAGATTCATGCTCTTTAACTTCTTAAAGTTAGAATTATCACATTATTTTTCTTTATTATAAGTTGGAAGAAATGGAAATTATTATTGAAGATAACCTGATGCAACAAAACAAGTTCTACCCAAGAAAACATTATTCTTTTTCCTTGGGAACTCACTTTCATACTAGCGTATTAGAATACCACGCTTAACTCTTCTTACAACTTTCTCCCTTGTTTTCTCATGTTACTCTTTTTTTTCTTCTTTCCATCTAGTTGATTAGAGAACTGCCATCTTTCTACCATATAGAGTTTATTACAATTAACTTTTCAATTTCCTTCTATTTTATTACATAAGTAAACCTTAAGATTTTTCATGGTGATATTTGTGTGAGAAGTGTAAACATTTTTTTATTATAATAATATACTTTAGAAGGGGCATGATTCCTAGAACCCTTGAGCCTTAAACATTAAACACTTAAACTCTAAATCCTGGATCCTGAATCTTAAATCCTGGACCTAAATCCTAAACCCTAAACATTAGAACCCTAAAACTCTTGAACCCAGAACCCTAGAACCCTGAACCCATGAAATCTTAACCCTAAACCATGCAACCGTGAATCTTGGAACCCTGAACCTTGGGACCATGAACTCTGAACCGTAGTACCCTGGAACCTTTAACCCTTAACTTGAAATCCTGAATCTTAAACCTTAGAACCCTAGAACCCTAAACCCTGAACCTTATAACCCCTAACTTAAAACAATAAATCCTAAATTATGGAACCCTAAACACTATATAACATTAAACAGAACCCTAAAATGTGTGGAATCTTGAATCCTAGACCCTGAAACCCTAGAACCCCATAACCCTTGAACTAAGAGTGTTGAACCCTAGAACCATGAACTTTGGAACTATGAACCTTGAATCCTAAACCTTGAACCCTAAACCCTAGAAGCATGAACCCTAAACCTTGGAACCCTTGAACCATTTACCCAAAACCCTAGAACCCATAAACCTAGAACCATGAACCCCGAAACCCTAAAACCCAAAATAGTAAACCATAAACCTTTGAACCCTGAACCTTGAACCTTGAACCCTAGAACCCTCAACCTTAAACTTTGAAACCCTAGAAACCTAGTACATTTGAACCCTTAAAACCTTGAATCTTGAACCTTTAACTTATAAACCCTGAACACTGAACTTTGAAACTTGAAACTTGAAACCATTAACCCTTAGAACCCTAAACCCTTAACTCTGGAACCCTGAACCTTTAAACCTTAAACCTTGGAACCTTGGACCTTGAAACCTTAGATTCCTAAAACCTTTAACCTTGAACCTTAGAACTCTTAACCTAGGAACCTTGAACATTGAAACCCTGAACCTAAAACTTTAGAATCCTGAACCCTGAACCTTTTAACCCTAAAACATTGAACTTTGGAACTCTAGAACCCTGCAACCTTGAATCTTCAACCCAGGAACCCTGATAGCTTAACCCTTAACCTTAAAACTCACAACCCTTAACCCTGAACTCTAGTTAGTGGGTACAGAAAGATAAATAACAAAAACATAAATAACAAAAAATAAATCAATAGTTAGTGGGTGTAGTAAGCACTTACCTCATTATAATACAATCTTTCTTCCCACAATAGTTTTTTGGGCCAACATTTGTTTCTTAAATAAAAATATTAGCCCTACAATAGAAAATAATCAAATAAGTAAGAAAGAAAAAAGGTATTCTAGTCATAAAATGAGAAAGAAACTAATGTATAAAATTTTACGAATTATAATAGAAAGAAAAAAAGGACAAATAACAAAGAAAAAGACAAATGATAAAGAAAAAATATAGTTAGTTTATGTTACACCCACTTACCTCATTAGAATGAAATCGATATTCTCAAAGTATCTTGGAATTATTTGTAAACCCCGCAAAAACACAAAGCATACCACAAACCTCGAAAAATACCTTTCAGTTCTAGAAATCTACAAACTTGGTAAATATTTAGACAATAGTATGATGATGAACATAAACTTCAAGCTTGATAATGAAACACCTTACTACTTAACCCTTAAAGTCGTACTATCTTGTTTATTTTCTACCTCAACCTCATCATCACGAAAAAAGGTCTGAACATAAACTATCCACCACCAAAACACTAATACTACAACCTCTCACTAAGATGTTAATTTCTCTTTCTAATATGTTTTAGTAAAGACACCTTAGTTAAGTATAGTCAATGTAATAATGGGCTACTTCTGTTCACTTGTATTGAAGCTTCATTGGACCTATAAGTTCCTCAAATAAGATAGATTTCTCTAATAGCTTTCCAAAGAAGTTGTACTGTGAATTCTCCTAATCTATTAAAAAGTTAAATCACATACTCTTTGAAATGAAAACTGTAACATATTTATTTACAATCACAAGCTAAAAAACGTCGAATGTTCAAATAAACTTCAACTTGAAATGACCAAAAAAAGATGAAAACTCTCCTCGTAATGCTTTGGATTGAATTTCTATTTTAGAACAAGTAATATTTTATTACATGATAAAGCATGACTATTTTGCAAAATGCCATGAAATTGAAAGCTTGAAGATTCCAAGTCAACATCTTCTTTGGTAAAGAAAAAATGATCACAAAATTTCCAAAATACGTTGTGAGCAGTAACTAAAAAGAGCTAAACGTAAATCACGCACCGCCAAAATACTAACATTACAACCTCCGCCTATCATGTTCTACATTTCTTCTCTTTATATATAATATTAGTGAAGATATTAACAATCCTTAATTAAAATATTTATTATAAACTTGATTATAATGGTTCATGACTATCGTAGAAGTGCTAATGATGTGTCTAGACTTTAGGGAAACAATTCTTCATAAAAAGAATGGAAAAAAAAACTTGCTTATCAAAGTCGAAACAATTATCATGTCTTCACCAAAGATATGAACAAATATAATCAAGTTAAAAAAAATTGAATTCTTCTTTCATATGCAAATCCTTAGCATGTTATTTAAACTATAGCATCTATGTCAAATGTTCTCTAAAAAAAGAAATTTTATCCACAACTATTCCTTTCATTTTATCTGGCCTTAATGACTTTACAACTTCTACGACACATACACTTAACCCAAATTCAATTAAAACAAACTTTTAATCATCTCCAACTTTGCATGACATTCATACTTTGATAAACTTCAAATTATGTTAAATTTCTTATTTTGATCTTAGAATTATAGACATTCTTCACTTCATTAGAGAGATAAGCGTGTTGTGTTTGACAATTTATATTAGAAACTTTGCTTATAGGCTATTTATTTATGTAGAATTTTTAGAAGATAAAATTTGTTTTGATTAGATAGAGAAAGTGAATATTTAAAATAGAGAAGTAGAGATGTTCCCTTAAGATAAATATATTTTTTCTCCCTTATATACTTACTATTGTATTTTGTGTAAGATTTTGCATGGTCTAGGGAAGGAAGGTAGGATAGTTGAGAAATTTATAATTGAGAAAGAAGACATTAACATTAAAGTTATCTTCTGTTATCACTTGAACAATGACATTGAAAGTAAAGTTAAAATCTGTTATGCCTTAAAAATCACATTACTAATAATATTTGTGTATACAATTATTAGAGATAAAGATAAGTATAATACTTGTTAGTTATCTCACAAACCTTGTGGTCGGTGTTCAACAACTGTAAAAAATGATTTCTTGTGTCATAACCAATATTCAATACAACTTGATTTCATCTTCGAAAAATAAATTGGATATAACAGTTGTACACATTTAATCTTTTTTAAAATAGGATGAAAGTATTTTATTCCTTTAATTTAAACTTCTAACTAAGAATGAAAATTGAGTATAAGAGTGTACAATACATGTAATAATATGTTCAAAATAAGTGGAGGTAAAAACTTAGATGAATTTAATAACACAGTGTAGGTTTGATCACACTCATTAACATAACATGTTTAGCGAGCAATAAAATGAATCAAAACAAGATGAATATATTTAAATAAAAAAATGTAAACTACTTAAAAAATAAAATTCCAATCAAATAAACATACCCTGCTGAGAATATGAATTTGGTACTCCATAATTGTTGCCCTAAAAGTTTTAATTTGCATAAATCGTGCATTGTTTAGGAAAAAAACTTGTAAACAATAAATATGTTGAATAAAGTGCGTAAATATGTTATTCCCAACTTTTCCCATCATAATGAACATAAAAACTTCCTAAACTCGGTTCATATTTCTGTATTCAAACAAAAACATTGGAAAATGAAAGAGAAAGATGTTTTTCAATTTATATTATGTTTTATTTCTTGTCAACTTTTTTTCTCTCAATTGCATTTACCTTAACTAATTTAATAGAGACTTGAAGTGAATGATCAATTGAAATCTCAAGTGATTTTAACGAAATTGAGATTAAGATAAATCAGCACAAATGATATGAATTTCTGTTAATTTGTAGAATTTTCACAACTTTATAGGATCGTAGTTTACCTGGCCAAGTATAGGGAACTTCGCTTTAAACCTTGTGCATATAGTATCCTTGATTTCCTCATTGCTTCTTGGCCCTTGTAGTCCAAATTGATTAAGGAAACGCCAATATCTCAAAACCTAACCACAATCATCAAGTCATATAGAAGATAAGAGATTCTCTCCAAAGAGACCAAGAAAGGGAGGTTAAATTACAAACCTTGGTCTTTGTATTTTTTGTTCAAGACATTTAGTTCTTTGTAGTTTGATTGCTTAAAACAACTATGAAACACAAGAATGCCTTGTCTCGATGAGTATCAAAAGTCGAAAGAGAGTATTCTTTCAAAAAAAATTTATTAACTGTTAGAAATAAAAAACAAAATTGGAAAATAGAGATAAGAAATGGTGGAGATGTTAATGTAATCCTGACTTGGTAAAACATTGACCGAGTTTTAAGGAACTTGGTTATATCTGATTTATTTTATCACGTAGCAGTTTATGGCTATAGGTTAGTTCATGATTAGGTGGATCGTAGGCTAGTCACGTAACACCAACAACGTTCATTTTTCTGATATTTATTTTCCTGATTAAGTTGCAGTGATCCATCGTGGTGTAATGTTAGTTAATTTTATGGTTAAAATAAGTTGGTATATGAAATGGTGTTTTGGATGAAACCAAAATTGTGAGAGCATTTGTTTTAGGTTTCATGCCCTTATATTTACGATCCAAGAAGTATACATCTTTAATTATTTTGGATTTTAATGAAGAGAAAAGACTTCCAGAAGCTCTGGAAGAGACTATGGGGTAAGTAGACTATGAGCATTCAACTCGTCATTATTATTTTTTATGACAATTTAAATATTCATACACTTAATTAGATGTTTAACGTGGTGATATCAGCAATTTGATTCAGTAAAGTGAGGATGATAATGCCTTAGTTTAATATCTCTACTTCGTTTTAGGATCTGGATCCTACTATTTAAAGGAAAGGGGAGTCTTTCAGAGGGGCATGCCTAATTTTCTAAGATTTCGCAAAAATGTCTCTATAGCTTTACACCGTACTGACACTTGAATATTTGTTGTGTAGTTATCTTCAACAATGTGTGCTGCTAAAGATAATTCATTTTCATATGAGGTATTTTCTAATCCATTACCTTCAGAAATGTAATTTTAATTGCTTGAATTTCCTAAGTGAAAGGTATACTAACTATTATATTAATGTATTCTGTAATTTTACTATTAGGAATGAAATTGACGTTCTTATCTACGATACACATGGTACTTATTATTTCTTTTTTTGTCACTTGTAAATAATAATGGAATCTTAGTCTCCTTGACACGGTGGTACCTAGTGAAAATATTCATCTTGTTTGTATGAAGTGCTTTCTTTTTGTGTTGATCTCTCTCTTTCATCACCAAATATTTGGTGGAATATAGAGACATTACTGTTTTTGTGCTAGATTAAATATTATCTTCAAAACCACCAATTTTTTAATTGAAAAATTTTAATTTTGTTGTTCTCCATGCTGGAATGCATGGTCAACTTACTAAGATTGAAGTGTAAATTATGTTAAATTATTTTTATCATTTCGATCTATTCGTGTTATTTTTCCTCCAAAGGTGGTAATTATTGATGATGGAAGTGCGGATGGAAGAAAGCAAGTAGCATTTGATTTGGTAAAGAAATATAAAGTAGATAATGTGAGGGTTATTTTTTAGGTGGAATTGTGAGAAGGGTGAAGCCACTAGAAAAGTAAGTTAATTTATTGTATGATCACCACTATTTATTCAGTGTTGGTTTTAGTGTTTCAAAAGGTTTTGTTTTCTCTCAAATGTCCCGAGACAATTGATTCAGGTTTTTACCTTCGTAAAAGAATTGTGAAACAGGGGATGATTCATTTGCACGGCGAGCTACTACTAATGTTGGATGCTGATGGAGCAACACAGATTGTGGACCTTGAAAAACTTGAAAACCAAGTATGCGGCCAATATACGACTTTAGCATGCATTTTCTGAACTATTACAGTGAAGTATTTCCCATTAGGTCTTCAAATACAATCATTAGTTGATAAACAACTTTTGTTTGGCTAGATACACGCTGCTGCCATAAAGAAATCACCCACAAATGATTCAAGTCTTATAATAACGGGCGTTCCAATTTCAGCATTCGGTTCTCGTGCTCATTCGGAAGAAAAAGCTCAAGCACCAGTTTAGTTTGATAATGATGCTTTCTGTTGTATCTTCCTGCCTTGACTGAGTTTGCTTTTCCTAAATCATTTCATTGTTGTTTCAGAAAAAGTGATACAGAAATTTCTTAATGAAGCATTTCCATTTTGTCGTTCTTCTTGTAGCAGGCCCTGGAATCAAAGATACACAAGTACTTTCTTCAATTTGTATATGAGCTGCATGCTTGGCCAACTTTTAGCCAGGATCAATAGTGTGCATGTTGTTGATTATTGCCATTTTTACTGAATTGAAACTAAAATAAACTTCATTCTGATCTCTTGACCTTCATGTTTTACATTGTGGTTTTAAGATATTTACGAGATCAACTACAAGAAAGTTTTTTACAAACATCCGCTTAAAAGGTACTTGAACTTTCTCAAAGAGACTCTTGATGTATGTTATTTTAATAGTAATAAGTAAGATGTTGGTACAAGCTTAAAAAGTTACTCTATCTGAATGAGAGTTGAAAATAATTTAATAATTTATATTCTCTTATTATTGATTTGCACATGTAAGTTTTTTTTCTTCTTATGTAAAAATTTATTTTTAAAGAGATTTTTTTTTCTTTGACGAAGATCGAACTTGAAATCTTTAGCATTTAACTTGGAATCTCTAGCTTTGAACTTGAGATTTTTTTGGTAATTTGTCATGAAATAAAAAAATAGAGCCCCCAATTTCGATTCTCGGCAAAGATGAAAAATCTCATAAAAATTCACATGTTAGAATAAAAAAATGAAAAATGTCTAACATGTGAGTCTTTAGAGACAATATTAAGATAATACATAAATAATTAAATTATTTTCAATTCACAAGCTCAAATTTTGAAATAGTTGGTAATTTGTTACTAAATATCCATGCATGAAATAACTAATTGAAGTTCAATTCGAGCCATAAACTAAATTTGTGAAAGTGAATTTTGCGCAGATGTTGCTTTGATGTTGAGCTAGTTTTTCTTTGCAAGCGGTTTGAAATACCCATGATCAAAACATCTGTAAATTGGTGTGAAATTCCAGGATCCAAGGTGAGAACATGGAGCATTCCCAATATGCTTTGGGAACTAGCACTAATGTCTGCAGGTTATAGGATCGGTAAGTGAAAATTCACAATTAATTGCCTTTCTGGTCGGATTTTAACGCTAGGATTGTAACCATCGATAGTTGAATTAATACTGCTAAGCTTATCCTTAGAAAGTATGGTTTCACTTGGGAACGAGGAACCATGAAACACACTTTGGTTCATACTTTTAAAAATTAATATATATATATATGTATACATATATATATGTACTTGGATTGGGTTTTGAGATATATATATATACATATATGTACTTGGATTGGGTTTTGAGAGACTGAGTTGGATTTCAAGATGATTTTTTTGTTTGAGTTTTGTTTTACTCAATTTTAGGTCGATTTTTTGATCTACGATTTGGTTGATGTAGCTATTTGTAGGGAAATTATTGCATGGTTGACATCTTTGTTACTAAATTTGAACATAGCTAGCAGTTTTGATCGGATAATATGTCACGGTAGCTACTCGGAAATCTCTTTTCGTCACACGCACACCCAAATATGAATTAAAATCAAAAGATGTAAAGGTCTCATCTAAAAAATGAAAAAAAAATACTGTAGTTTTTGAACCTGGTTTTGTCCTTTCAATGTGAGATTGAACTTACATAAGCTTAAGCAAATACTCGTTGAAATGTCTTTACAAACATTACCGTGTCTTTGCTTTCACGTTATGTTAGGTTTAACTATACTTCATCATTCTGCTACCAACAGACAAGTCTTTTCTTTCACATTATGTTAGGAGAGATTATGTTAATATATAAGATTTTTATTTATAATCTTACTTTCTTTTGATTTATTGTGCCCATGCTAGTATATCTATATCAGCAATCACATGCATTTATAATTTCACATGGCTCATAGCTTGATAAGAGGTAGCTTCGCTGGAGAAACTGTATAAGATTTTTACCTTAACTAAGTTCGGAAATTAGTACTAAACCCACCTTCTCAAAACCTAAAAATCAATTTAAGAAGTAAAAATATGTTAACTTTATTTGTTAGATCAAGATAATAAAAAAGATAATCTAAAATATTTATGTAGGCTTATTCAAAATCATATATAAATCAAAGAGAAAGGAAAAAAAATGTTACAACAAATAAAAAATTTTTACACTCATTTTTTTTTATCTTACAAAGCTTTATTCCATTAGAATTATAAAAAAGAAAAAAAATAAAATTAAGATTTTTATTTTTGAACCGCTGTAATTTGAACCGTTGTACTAAGTCGGAGCGAGAAAGACAACCATTCTTCCATTATTGCTTCTTTTGCCTGACTCTCTCTCTCTCTCTTTTTCTCTCTCTGTCACACCCCGTAAAAGTTTACTTAAAAATGATCGCGGTAAAATTTTTCTTTCTTTAAAAATGTTACTCTTGAATTCTTTTCGTGAAAACACAATGGAAGACTTCAATTAGAAATCATAGTAAACCCGACATTTACTTGAAATAAGACATTGTTAATCAAAATATCCATCAAATAAAATACCGCAAAGCTCATATAACATATAGTTTAATCAAAATGTATAATATACATAATAAACATCTTTACACAGCATCATTTAATAAAATGAAATTTTTAAAATACATCATTGTTTAAAGGTAAACACTCACTCCAAAATACTTCAAATGTACAACTTGACGTCCCCATCAGTCGACACTTAACGATTCAAGCTTCCTGCACTGGATCCCACTCCTCCACGACATGATCGTTACATCAAACAAGGAGGGCTAAGTCAATGTACGGAAATTGGGGGGAGTTTCGATCGACCCCTTGTAGTTTGGGTCGACCGAATCTCGATTTTAAAAGTGCGACGTCTCTGTTTTGTCGACATGGGTCGACCCCTTACTTACTTGCTTGCTTCCTCTTTTCGGCGACCCGAGAACCGGTCCGTTACATGATTCTTACTTACTTACATTACTTTGGTGGAAAATCTCGTTACTTTAAATTTATGAAAAACTCTCTTTAGTTTAACTCTTATGAAGGACACAAACTCCAATTCGTAACACATTTTGACCGAATCTCCAAAACTATAACTTTGTTCATACTTAACTGATTTCATAGCAATTAACATGAAATCACTCGTTTTTATCCACCAATTCAAATACTACAATCATATTATCCAACTGAACTTAGAAGAACTTAAGAGGACATAAAATATTACCATGAACTTCAGTTTCTGCGAAAGCTTTCAGAGTTTTCCACTTCCCTTCACTTTCTCTTTTCTCTCTACTTTCTCTTACTGAACTTCTTTCCTTTCTCAATCTCCCACTTCTTTTCTTTCTCAATCTCCCTCTCCCTTATCAATACGTGAGAACTTAGAGTAGAAAATAAGGAGAAGGAACCATGCTTGTAACGACCCTCATTTTATTTTAAGAATTTATGATTTGAAAATGAAAGTGTTTAAGATTTTTCTTTATAAATGTTGGTTACGATCATGAATAGTTGGAAGAAGAATACTATGTCTGGGGTGTATCACACCGTGCACCGGCCCAAGTGTTTGGGTTTGATTGGTGTTTGTTTGATGGTTGCTAGGTTTAAGTAAAGTAATGAAGTAAGTTGGGTTAAATACACTAAAGGATTTCCTTCAAGTAAGATTTGGTCGACACAAAGGAAGAGAGGTCGACACAAGTCGCTCTCGGGAATTCTTTCGGTCGACACAATAGACGAGCGGTCGGCATAGAATAACTCTCCGGAATTTCTTTTTTCGACATAAGTTGACCATTGTGTCGACATAAGTTGACCATTCTTGTTCTCTTTCTTAGATGGCTTCCTCCACATTATGATTTTGCCATAAAACTTTCACCAATGAATCTCTGTGCCAATTTACCTTTCTGCCCAAACCTCATCATGCCTTTGAATGACGAAACCTTCAAAAACACTTCATCTCCCTCCTTAAATTCTAGCGCCCTTCGTCGCCGATCTGCATAACTTTTCTGTTGATCTTGGGCAGCCTTCATTCTTTGTTGTATGGTTTTCACTTGTTCTACTGTTTGTTGTATCATTTCGGGTCCATAGATTTTACTTTCTCCAACCTCATCCCAAAATAATGGAGATCTACACTTTCTTCCATACAATGCCTCAAATGGAGACATACCAATAGTCGATTGATAACTGTTGTTATACGAAAATTCTACTAAGGGTAACAACATTCTCCATGATTTCTGAAAATCCATAATACACGCGCGCAACATATCCTCGAGGATTTGGATAGTCCTCTCAGTCTGGCCATATGTTTGAGGATTAAATGCCGTGCTAAATGCCAACTTTGTTCCCATGGATTTGTTCAAACTCCTCCAAAATCTCGAAGTAAACTTTGGATCTCTATCAGATACAATGGAAACCGGAATCCCTTGTAATCTTATTATCTCCTGCAAATATAGTTTAGCATACTTTTCCACGGAAAATTTTGTCCTGACCGGGATAAAATGAGCAGATTTTGTCAAACGATCACTAATCACCCAAATGCTGTCATGACCTTTAATCATTGTTGGCAATCCGACTACAAAATCCATAGAAACGTGGTCCCATTTCCATTCCAGAATAACCAACGACTTCAGCATTCCGGCGGGCCTCTGATGTTCTGCCTTCACCTGTTGGCATACAACACATGATTCAATATATTTTGCGATATCCTTTTTCATTCCCGGCCACCAAAAACACTGTTTCAAATCCTGATACATCTTTGTATTTCCTGGGTGAACTGAAAATTTTGAAGAATGTGCTTCCTTCAATATTTCTTTCTTTAACTCTTCGTTATGGGGAACATACCACTTATCACGAAACTTAAGTATACCTTCCTTTGAACATTGAAATTCATGAGAATTTTGCATCTGTCCTGCTATAAACTGCTTATACCTTGAATCCCCCTTTTGAATTTCTCCAATTTGATCCAACAGATTTGGTCTCACAGTCAAAGCAGCTAACTGCACTGTTAGATCTGATATAACTTCAATGTATGCCCTTTGCAGCTCACTACGAATTTCTAACAAAATTTCCATCATCTCTGACTGCACTTCTACTTCCTTCCTGCTTAGTGTGTCAGCAACCACATTAGCCTTTCCTGGATGATATTTAATTTCAAAATTGTAGTCTTTAACAAATTCTAGCCATCGCCGGTGTCTTAAATTCAGCTCTTTTTGTGTGAAAAGATACTTGAGACTTTTATGGTCCGTAAATATCTCACAATGACGTCCATATAAGTAATGTCTCCAGATCTTTAGGGCAAAAACTACTGCTGCCAACTCTAGATCATGGGTAGGATAGTTCTTCTCATAATCTTTCAATTGTCGCGATGCATAAGCAATTACCTTACTTTCTTGCATCAGCACACATCCTAATCCCATCAACGACGCATCACAAAATATGCTAAAATCTACATCTTCTATTGGAAGTATTAGCACTGGTGTTGAGGTTAACTTATCCTTCAATAGTTGAAAACTCTTTTCACAATCCTCTAACCACCAGAACTTCATGTTTTTCCTTGTTAATAGCGTCAATGGCATAGCAATATTAGAAAATCCTTTAATAAATCTTCTATAGTACCCTGCTAGACCAAGGAAACTTCGCACTTCAGTTACATTCTTTGGTTGTGGCCATTCACGAACAGCTTGCACCTTTACTGGATCAACGGATACACCTTCTTTAGAAATTACGTGACCCAGAAAATTCACCCGATCTAACAAAAATTCATATTTAGAGAATTTGGCATATAACTGATGTTGCTTCAATATACTTAAGACCATACTTAAATGCTCCTTATGTTCCTCTTCCGACTTAGAATACACCAGAATATCATTGATGAACACGATGACAAATTTATCGAGATATTCATGGAATACCCTACTCATAAGGTCCATAAACGCCGCTGGAGCATTTTTCAAACCGAACGACATTACCAGGAACTCGTAATGTCCATATCGGATTCTGAATCCTCCTTTACTCTTAACTGATAATATTCTGACCACAAGTCAAGCTTTGAAAATACCCGTGCACCCTGCGATTGATCAAATAGATCATAAATCCTAGGCAACAGATACTTATTCTTCACCGTCAATTTTTTTAATTCACGGCAGTCGATACACATCCTTAGAGTTTCGTCTTTCTTCTTTACAAACAAAACAAGGGCTCCCCAGGGAGAGAAACTAGGGCGTATAAAACCCTTGTTCAACAACTCCTCTAACTACCCCTTCAAGTCCTTCATTTCTGCTGGAGCCATTCGATACAGATTCTTTGATACCGGTTCCGCTCCGGGGTAAACGTCTACCACAAATTTGATTTCCCGATCAGGAGGTAGTCCGGGTAAATCATCCAAAAACACTTCTGAAAACTCCTAAACTACTGGAATCTCTTGCAACTTAAGATCAGGCTTCTTACGACAATCCACAATATTTGCAAGAAATCCCCTACAGCCACCCTTTAATAATCTCCAAGCCCGTACTACCGTTACAATCGGTAATTGCTTTTTATTCCCCGTCGCTTGAAAATAAAAGGCATCTGACGTAGGAGGTTGAAAACTTACTATTCTAGTTCTGTAATTTATAATTGGAAAATGTCTAAACAGCCAGTCCATCCCTATAATAATTTCATACGCATTCATCTTCATTATAATAAACTCCACGTCCAACTTACGATCATTGATTTGAACCCCACAATCTATAGTTACTCTATCTAATAGTAGACGGTCACCTGAAGGTAGCATCACTTCATACAACTGCTCTGCCACTTCAGGTATCCGGTTCAACTTCTTAGAAAACTCTTCAGACATAAATGAATGTGTAGCTCCAGAATCTATCAATGAAAAGGCACTAATTCCATAAACTAATAATGTACCTGCCACCACGGCCGGATGGTCCACTTCCTCAGCATCAATCATTGCAAAACACGACCGTCTATCCTCTTTTGTTCTGGTTTGTTTGGAGGTGCCTTTGGATAATCACGCGCCATGTGTCCCATCTCCTTACATATGAAATAGCGTCCAGGTCCAGCCATACACTCTCCTGCATGCTTCCAATCGCACTTGGGACAATCCAATATCGGTCCCAGACTTTTAATTTGCTTTCCTTTCCCTTGCTCATTCAAACTTTCACTTGGCATTGTTTACTCGGTTGCGGTTGGACTTCTCGAAAGAACAGTCTTTGGGATGTTCCCGGTTGTTGCTTCACCAACTTTGATTCTGCTTCCTCAAGGTCTAGAGCCTTGAAACAACCTTCGAATAGTCTTTATTCCTTTATAAATTTTTGGTTTCAATCCTTCCACAAACTGCTCAACTTTATCTTCATTGGTTACGACTAGCTGTGGAGCAAACCTTGATAGGCCTTCAAATCTTCGCACATTTTCAGCTACTGATCCTAACTGCTTCAGCTGAATAAACTCCATTGTCATAGAAAATTTTCTTGAATTGAGCCCATGATAGTTCTTGAACATTTGTAGTTACCTCAACAGTATCCCACCAATTCCTTGCATCCATAGTCAGCAAGAAGGTTGCACAATTAACTTTTTTCCTTCCTCATAGTCCTTCAATCACCAATCACATCGTTAGTACTCCAAATAAGTATCTCTCAACTTTAATCTTGTTATAACATAAGAGTATGCAAATAATACAGTTATTGAGCTTTCTAGAGGACCGACTTAACCCAATATACTAACCCTTTCGTTCTCTTATTCACTCATGTGTGTTTTGCTCTGATACCATAATTGTAACGACCCGATTCCCAGGACGCCGCCTGCTGCTCTTCTTACTTACTTACTTTACTTACTTACTCGCGGGAGACTAGAGAACCGGTCCGTTACATGATTTCTGACTTACTTACTTACATTACTTTGGTGGAAAACTTTTTACTTTATTTTCTGAAAACTATCCTTAACTCATAAAACAGTTTGCAAGGAAAATTGTCGAATAATTAAAAATATACATTTGAATTCCACCTCCAAATAAAATACATAACCATTTAATAACTTAAAACAAACAGCGGAAGACTATTATTTCAAGGTACATTCTTTTCATTTTCAAAACATTGGTAATCCATCACACGATAAGAAGGGTATACATTTAATTACATCTTCAAAATATTCAAACATTCAAAATATTTTTATAAAATATCTGTGTGCGTCATGCATCACTCCCCGTCGGTCGTTGCTCAATAAACTATATCATTTGAACACCCTTCTGCTCTAACTTCTTGATCAGTCATTGGCACACTTTCCTCCATTATATTTCCTACATTGCAAAGCCTAAACTATGAGCCTAAAGCTCAGTAAGAAACATAACTAAAAATGCAATGCATGAGTATGCTATGTCGTTAAAACAATGCACAATTTCATTCACGTTTCTTAGGTTTCATATTTTCTTTATCTTTGGAAATATTACAGAATCTCAAGAACACTCCCTCCACTTACTTCATCTTCTACTGATCTGGGGCCTAGGCCCACTTACTTACTACTTGGAGTGCTCAGGCCTATAATAACCATTTACTTTACTTTACTGTTTCTTATGTTTAAGTTCTTAATTCATCGGAGACGAAACATAATTGGCATCCCATACCTCATTTACCTCCAACTACATTGTAAAACCATGCATGAAAATAGTTCGTAGACATTTTGTAAAACTATGATGCATGACTATGAGACTATGAAAAACATCACATCACATAACATGAAAATAAGCATACATCACCAAACATGTCATGCAAACAACCATGCAGCAGACATCAAACAATCATTCTAATCTTTGCAATGTAGTCCCGCTTAAGGGCCAAATAATCTTAATGCTAACTTACCTTAACTGCTTTCTTGAATCAATCCACTTGAATCTCTTTTTAATCCAATAAATGACCTAATAAATCATTTAAGGATAAGAAATGGGGTAACATAACCTGTTTTATGACATAAAGTCATAACTTTTGTCCCAACTTTGATCAACTATAACTTCCTCTATAATGATCCATTCCTGATGATTGAGGTGTCAAATTGTTCCTTACGAAGTCTACTATAACTTCTTAGAAGACACCCAATTCTGAAAACCAAAACATGTCGAATTACGTGGACAAAACAGAGGGTGTTCACTGTTTGAATCCCGATTGGGTCGACCCAAACTGAAGGGGTCGACCCATGTCGACAAAACAGAGACGTCGCACTTTTAAAATCAAGATTCGGTCTACCCAAACTACAAGGGGTCGACCGAAACTCCCCCCAGTTTCTGTACACTAACTTGCGACGTCTATAACTTTTTCTACACAACTCCGAATCAAGTGATTCCAACGGCTATAAATCACTATAAAAGTCTACTTTAACGCTTATGAAGGACACAAACTCCAATTTTTAATAAATATTGACAAAATCTCCAAAACTCTAACTTTGTTCATACTTAACTGATTTCACAGCAATTAACATGAAATCACTCGTTTTCATCCACCAATTCAAATACTACTATCATATTATCCAACTGAACTTAGAAGAACTTAAGAGGATATAAAATATTACCTTGAACTTCAGTTTCCGCGAAAGCTTTCGGATTTTTCCACTTCCCTTCACTTTCCCTTTTCTCTCTACTTTCTCCCACTGAACTTCTTTCCTTTTTCAATCTCCCACTTCTTTTCTTTCTCAATCTCCCTCTCCCTTATCAATACGTGAGAACTTAGAGTAGAAACATACGATTGACGGTTTTCTTGTAAACTGTTTTATGAACTAAAGGTAATAGTTTTTAGAAATTAAAGTAAACGAGTTTTCCACCAAAGTAATGTAAGTAAGTAAGTAAGAACAGTAACGGACCGGTTCTCGGGCTGCCCGCGAGTAAGCAAAGTAAAGTAAAGTAAAGTAAAGTAAAGTAAGTAAGTAAGTGAGGTAAAGCAAAAAGCGGCGGCACAGGAATCAGGTCGTTACAATGCTAGTAGGGGAATGGCAGACCATGCCTTCTTACGTCCTTAATTAAACAAAATCAATCTTTCTTTTATATCCATCAATCAGGATTCTCCACGTTTTAGCTGACTTTTCAACTCAAAACGGGAATGTGTCGACCCCTCGTCTATTGTGTTGACCGAAAGTGTTCCTAGAGAGCAACTTGTGTCGACCGCACGTCTATTGTGTCGACCAAAAGTGTCAATTGTGTCGACCCTTTCTAAGTCCTGGGGTCGACCGAAACCATATATTGTGTCGACCGACAGTGTCAATTGTTTCGACCCTTTCTAAGTCCTGGGGTCGACCGAAACTATATATTGTGTTGACCCCTCTTCAATGATGGGGTCAACCGAAAGCATACTAAAAGACTATTTTGTGTCGACCCCTCTTCGATCCTGGGGTCAACCGAAACATACGATTGTGTCGACCCCTCCTAATTCCTGGGGTTGACCTAAAATACACACTTGTGTCGACCCCTCATAAATCCTGGGGTCGACCGAAACTTATATGAAGATTGTCCTTTAGTATATTTAACCCAACTTACTTCATTACTTTACTTAAACCTAGCAACAATCAAACAAACACCAATCAAACCCAAACACTTGGGCCGGTGCACGGTGTGATACACCCCAAACAGAGTATTCTTATTCTAATTATTCATAGTCGTATCCAATTCACGTGTTTCTAATTTTCTAACACTTCCTAATAACTTTGTCTTAAAATCACAAATTCTTAAAATAAAATGAGGGTCGTTACAGTTCCAAAGTTCAGGGTTCATATTTTAGGATGTAAAGTTTTCAAAAATCTAGGTACTAGGGTGTAAGGTTGCAGAATTCCACGGTTCAAGAGTTAAGGGTTCAAGGGTTAAGGGTTCTAGGGTTCAGAGGTAAGGGCTCAAGTTTGTGGATTTTAGTGCAAGGTTCTTGCATCTAATTTTCAGTGTTTAAGTTATAAGGTTACAAGGTTCCAGGGTTTAGGGTGCAGGGTCCAAGGTTGAGGTCCATGGTTTCAGGTCCAAGGTTCATGGTATAAGGTTCAAGGATTCTAGGGTTCCTAGGTTTAAAGTTTAAGGGTTTATTGTTTTAGGATATAAGGTTTAGGGTTCATTGTTTAAGGGTTTTAGGGTCAAAGGTTTAAGCTTATCGGTTCAAGGGTTCCAAAGTTCCAGGGTACAAGTATCCTGAACCCTAAACTGACGAACCCTATATTATTTCAACCATGGAACCTTTAACCATGTAACCCTAAACCCTTAACTGAGAACCCTGAAACCATGTACATTAAAACCTTAAACCTTGGAAACCTAAACCCTGAACCCTAAACTCTGAAACACCGGAACCTTGAACTAACCCAGGAACCATAAATCCTAGAACCCAAGAAGCCTGAACCCTTAGCCCAAGAAGCTTGAATCCTAGAATCCTACACCATGTAATCTTGAACCTTGGACATATTTATTCTGGAATCGTAGAACTCTGGAACTGTTGAATTGTTGAACCCTGAAACCTTGAAACCTCAACCCTTTTACCTTAAACCTTGAATTTTTAACCCTATCACCCCTTCATCCTTGAACCTTTTACTTTAAAGGCTAAAACCTTTGAACCTTGGAACATTGAACCCTAGAAACCTAAACAATGAAACCCTAAACCCAAAAACCATGAACTTTAAATCTGTGAACATAGAAACATTTACCATTACCGGTGAACCTTGGAAACTTAAACCTTAAACCTTAAACCTTAAACCTTAAACCTTAAACCTTAAACCGTGAACCTTGAAACTTTAGAACCTTGGACTCCGAACCCTACAACCCTTAACCTAGGACTTTGGAACCTTGAAACCCTTGCACCATTAACCCTTAAACCCGAAATCCTAAACCTTGAAACCATGAACCCTAAATCTTGAAACACTGAACCATGATCATTAACACTTGAACCCTAAACCTTAAACTTTGGACCCTAGAACCCCTTGAACCATGAACCCTAAAATTCAAATCGTGAAACCCTTGAACCTTAAAACCCTCAACCACGAACTTCAAAACTGTTAATCTTGGAACTGTAAACCCTAAACCTAGAGTGCTAGACCCTGAATACTGGAACCCTGAACCTTAGAAACTATAACAATGGAACTCTGAACCCTAGAATAGTAGATTCCTAGAACCCTGAACCCTAAACCCCTAAACCCTTGAACCCTTGAACTTTGAACCCTAGAACTCTTAAATCTTTACCCTAGAATATTGAACATTGAAAGCCTAAATAATGACCCCTGGAAGCCTTGAACGTTAAACCCTGAACCCTGGAACCCTGAACATTAAACCTTGAACCCTAACCCCGAACCCTAGATTCTTGAACCCTAGAACCCTTAACCCTAGACCATGGAGAAACCTAAATCCTAAACCATAAATCCTTAAAAGTCAATCCTAGAACCCAGAACCTTATAACCTTAATTCTTAAATTCTTAACCATGAAGTCGGAACCCAAAACCCTAGAACCTTGGAACCTTGAACTTTAAACCCTAGAACCCTGAACCTTAAACATTAAAACCCTTAAACCTTGGAACACTAAACCCTGAACCATAGAATTATTAACCTTAAACCCTGAACCCTAGAACCTTGAACCATAGAACCACGAACCCTAAACAAAAGAACCCTAAACCTTGGAACCCTGAAGCTTGGACCCTGGAATCTTGAAACATGGACCCTAGAACGCCAAATCCTAAAACCCTGGAATCCTAAAAAATCTAAACTCTGAATCCTGAACCTTGAACCTTAGAACCTAGGACCCTGAACCTAGAAATCCTAAATCCTAGAACCTGAAACCTTGAACTTAGGATCCTTGAATCTTGGAACCCTGAACCTTTGATCTGTGAACCTTGGAACCCTTAACCTTGAATCCTTAACCAAATACCTCAAACTCTAAACTCATTAGCCCTAGAACCTTGACAATGAAACCTAGAACTCTAAACCCTTGACCCTAGAACCTTTTAATACTTAACCCTGAAAATTAGAACCTTGAAACTTCAAACACTAAACCTAAGAACCATGAATATTGAAACCTTGAAACTTAAAACCTTGAACCTTATAACCCTAAACCTTAGAACCCCGAGCCTAGGAATCCTAAACCCACCTCCTAAACCCTCAACTATCGAACGCTAGAACCTTGGAACCTTAAACCTTTAACCTTGGAACCCTGAACCGTGAACCTTGAACCCTGAACCTTAGAATACTAGAACCCTAAACCCTTGACCCTATAGGGAACTCTGAACCCTTTACGCTCAAACCCTTGAACCCGGAACCTTGAACTTTTGACCCTAGAAACCCTTGAACCATGAACTATGAACTTTAAACCCTGAAATCCTTGAACCCTAAAACCCTTAAGTTGTGAAACTTGAAACAATAAACTCTAAACCCTAGAACAGTGGAGCTTGAACTTGAAACCCTAGAACCCTGAACCTTAGAAACTGAAACAATGGAACCCTCAACCCTAGAACCATAGAACATTGAGCCTTTTATCTCTAAACCTTGAATCTTAGAACCCTAGACCATGAACCTTAGAACTAATAATCCTAAACCCCTAGAACTCATAACCTTAGATTTTATAACTTTGAACCCTAGAACCCCTAACTATATACCCTGGTATCCTTGAAACCTAAACCTTGAACCATGAACCCTGTACCCTGGATCCTTGGAACTCTAAACCCTGAACCTTAAAACCTTGAAGCCTAAATCCTGAACACATAAGCTTGAACGTGGAACCTCGAACCATAGATTCTTAAACCTTGAACCTTAGAAGCCTTAACTTTGAAACCTAGAACCCTAGAAATCGAAACCCTGAACCTTGAACCATAAAATCAGGAACCTTGGTACTCTGAACCCTAAATCTTGAACCTTAACCTCAGAACCCATAAATCTTGGAACCAACCTTTAACCCATGGAACCCTAAACCTTGAACTTAAACACTAGAACCCTTGAACCTTGGAACACTGAACCCTAGAACTATTTACTCCAGAACTATGAACCCTGAACATTGAACATTGGAACCCTTGAACCATGGAAGACTAAACCTTGAACCCAAAAACTAATACCCCTAAACCCTAAAACATTGAACCTTGGAACCTTGAACCATAGAACAATGAATCCTAAACCCTAAAACCCTAAACTCTGGAACCCTAAACCATGAAATGTGGGATTCTGCAACCCTTAACCTTGGACGCTACAACCTTGACCCTGAACCCTTGAACCTTGAACCCTTGAACCCTAAACCTCTGTCCCTTGAACCGTAACACTGAACCCTATAACTTTTGAACCTTGGACCATTGAATAAAGGAATCCTAAACCCTAGAAGCATTAACACTAAACCCTAGAACCTTGAATCTTGGAACCTTAAAACATAAAGCTACAAACCACAAACTATAAAACCTTAAACCTTGTAACTTGAACAGTGAACACTAAACCCTAGAATCCTAGAACCCTAGAAGCGTGAGCTCTGAACCTTCAAACCTTGAACTTGTAACCCTGGACACCTTGAACCAGACCTTGAACACTGGAACCCTAAATTTTAGACCCTGGAACCCTAAACCCTATACAAAAACACTTGACCCTAAGCCCTGAACCTTGAACTCTGAACCTTGAACCTGGGAACCCTAAACATTGAGACCTTAGAACCCTAAACTACAGATCATTCTACCTAGAACCTAAACCATGAATTATTGAACCTTGAACTCTTGAACCCTAAACTCCTTAACACTAAATCTTGAAATTTTAGACCCAAAAACCTTTGAATCTAAACCCTAAACTTTGAACCCTAAAATCATTCAACACGAGAACACTGAACTCTGAACCTTGGAATGCTGAGCCCTAGAACCCATGACTTTGAACCTTAGAACTCTTGACCCTTAATTTGAACCCTAGAACAACAAACCTTGGATCCTTGGAACTCAAAACCCTAAACCCTGGAACACTGAACCCTAGAACCCTAGCCCCTCAAACTCTGAACTATGAACCCATTAACTCTAAAGCCTTTAACCTTGAACCTTGGAACCATGAAACCTAAACCCTAAACCTTGAAACCCTTACAACTTTGAACCTAGAACCCTCAACCCTAAACCGAAAACCTTGAAACTATAAAACCTAAAACTTGGAACCTTGGACCTTGAATCAATAACCCTTGAACCCCTAACCTTGAACTTTGGACCCTAGAACCACTTGAACCATGAACCCTAAACTTCAAACCCTAAAACCCTTGAACCTTCAAACCATCAACCATGAACTTTGTAACTCTTAACCTTGGAACCGTAAACCTTGAACCCAAGAACGGTGGACTGTGAACTGTAGAAATCGAAACCATGGAACCTTAGAACTCTAAACCCTAAACAATTGAACCCTCGAACATTTAAAACCCCAATGAACCTTAAAACCTTAAACTGTAGAACTATAAACCCTAAACACTAGAACCATAAACCCTGGAACCCTAGACCCTGAACCATGGAACCCTGAAACCGTTAACCTTGGACCATGAAACCCTAACCCTAAACATTAAACCTTGAACCTCCATCCCTTGAACTTTGAACATGAAACCCTAAACCCCTTGAACCTTGGACCCCATATTAATAGAATCCTAAACCCTAGAATTATGAACCCTAAACCATAGACCCTTGAACCTTGGAAACCCCCTAAACTATAGACCATGAACCCTAAACCTTGGAACTTTGGAACACTAAACCCTGAACCTTGGTAACACTGAACTCTAGAACTCTGGAACCCTTGTACCTTTGAATTTTGAACCCTTAACCCTAGAATATTGAACATTGAACCAAGAACCGTAGAACCCTGGAATCTCAAACCCTTGACCCTGAAACTCTTGAACTCTGAACTTGAAACCCTTTACCTATAAACCCTGACACCTTGAAACTAACACCATGAACCCTGAACTTTAGACTCTAGAACCCCTTGAACAATAAACCCTGAACTTAAAATCCCAAAAACCTTCCATCGTAGAACCATGAACCCTTAAATTTTGATCCATAAACCCTTAAATTTTGATCCATAAACCTTATGACATGCCACAGATTGGCATGCCAAGCAGAGCAATCACCCGAGCCCGAGCTTAGAATTTTTCTAATATGTTTGTTAATTTTGCAGGAAAATTAATTGAAGAATTATACATTTCTAAGCCAACTTTGGAGGATCAAACAAGGCCAAAACACATGATAAATTGACGTGGGGAAAAGGAGGATTTGCAACCAAAAATTGAGAGCTCCAGAATCAAGCCCGAACCCGAACCCGATTAAAGTACCACGTTCCATGGCGAGTTAAAGTCCCATGCAAAAGTGATCAAGGATTCCATGACTCAACTCTCCAGCATTTACATGGATTGAAGGAATTTTATCGCTTTTTTAGCTTAATTTTTACGTGAATTTTAAGTTGGATATTTGGAGAACCTAAGAGGGTTTCTCGGCTACGTTTTATTTTGTTTATTTTTGCATGCTTGCATGGGGTTTTGCATGAGGTATTTTCAGCTGAGAGAAGGGTATTTTGGGCCAAGGAAGAAGGGAAATTGGCTGAGGAGATTCAAGATCACGTGGCTTTCACATTCTTGCAATCTCATTGGTCCAATTTTCCCTTCTTTATTTCAATTTCCAGCATGCAAGTTGCATGTCTTTGGCCCTCAATTTTCCCTCCCTTTTTTCCATTCTTCCCAGCAGATAAAACCTCCCTCATTGCGTGATTGTAAGGAAAATTTGGAATTTGAATTAAAGAAGCTTTTTAGCTCTCCCTTCTCGGGCATTTTCCAATTTCAGCTGGCAGCCGGAAGTTCTCCGGCCACCGTGGGTTCCCTTCAAGATTTCTCCCTCCGAGCTGGCGATCTCTTCTTGCTTCAAAGTCTCCAGCCTTCTTCAAGGACGTAGGGTGAGTTTGAAGTCCATAAGCCTCTTCTTCCATCATTGATTTCGTTTGCAATTTCATCTCCTCCGTTGTCCAGCATTTGCGGCCACCTCCAGACCACCGTTACTGTTCCATTACATTCTGACCGATCCATCCACGTGATTTCATTCATTTTTGGAGGACTATCACCTATCTTCTTCTCAAATTTCCACTCAAAATTTTATCCCTAAACTCGATTGTATCGTTGAGTTATCGCCATCCAAATTCCAGTCCTGATTCTGGAATTATCGGATTATCGTTTTTCCATTTAACCTAACCCGATTCTCCCACTTCCTAAATCTAAACCCCCTCCATTCCGTGTCACCTTAGAACCCTAAACCTTGAACCTTGAACTCTGGAATACTATATCCTTATCCCTAGAACCCTTAACCTTGGTCCCTAGAACCCTAACCCTTGAACCTTGAACACTGGACCTCTTAACCTTCAACCCTTGAATCGTGAACCCTAAACCTTGATACCCTTGAACCCTTGACCAATGAGCTCTAGAACCCTAAATCATATAACTATGAACCCTAAACCCTAAAACCTTAAACCTTGGAAACCCAAACACTAGTACTATAAACCATAAACCTTTAAATCGTGAACCTTTTAACCATGAACCCTTAATCTTAGAACCCTAGAACCTTGAACCCGTAACCCTAAACACCTTGAAACCTGGATAATGGACACTTGAACCATGACCCTGAACCCTGAACCTGAACCCTAGACCATGCACCCCGAAACCCTTAAACATACAACTCTAAACCCTAAACCCTAAAACTGTTGAACCCTTAACCCTAAACCTTTGAACTTGAAACCCTAACCCCTTAAACCTTAAACCCTAGGACCCTAAAAATCATTCAACCTTGAATAAATGAAGCCTAGACCTGAAACCCTAAACTTTTGATCCTAACCCATGACCCTAAGCCTTGCTAAGCCTTGGACCTTGAACCATGAACCTTGAACCATAAGAGCCTTAACATTTAAACCTTAGAATTTAAACTCTTAATCCTTAACTCTGAACCTTGGAAACTTTAAACCCTAAACCTTGGAATTTTGAACCAAAACCTAAACCCTAGAACCTTGGAACCTATATCCTTGAACCTTGAATCCTAAATCTTGAACCCTAGAACCATAGAACACTAGAACGCTGAACCCTGGAACCTTTAACCCTAGAATCTTGAAACCTAAATAGTGCAACCTTGAAACTTTGAACCTTCGAATCCAAAAGTCTGAACTTGTAGCCCTTGAACCCAAAAATCTTAAACCATCGACATGGCAGCCTAAAACCCCGTAAACTTTTAAACCCGAACTCTTAAAACCTAAACTCATGAACCCTAAACCCTTAACTTTAGACCAAAGAACCCCTCAAACTTGAACCCTAGACTTTGAACCCTAAAACCATCAAACCCTAAACCTTGACATCCTAGACCCCAAAGCCTAGAACTTTGGAACTTTAAACCTTGCACCCTAAAACCTTGAACCCTTGAATCTAGTAACTCTAAAACTTAAATCTTAGAACCCTGAACCCTAGAACCTTGAACCTTGAAACCATGAACTCTGAACCTTGAACCCTGAACCCTTAAACTATTAACCTTTGACCTTATAACCCAAAAACCCTTGAACCTTGAACCTCGAACACAACCTTGGAACCTTTAACCTTAAACCTTGGAACCTTTAACCAAAAACCTGAACCTTGGCACCTTAAAACCCTTAACACTAAACTCTGAACCATGGAACCCTTAACCTTGGACCTAGGAACCATGAAACCCTTGAAACCTAAACATTAAACCCTGAACCCTGAACCCTAGAACTCTAAAACTTATAACCCTGAACCCCAAACCTTGGAACCATGAACCATGCATAATTAACTCTTGAACCTTGACCCTTGAACTTTGGACCCCCCTTAAACCATGAACCCTAAACTTTAAATCCAAAAACCCTTAAATATCATAACACTCAACCATATACTTTGGAACTGTAAATCTTAGAACCGCAAACCCTGAACCTTGGAACACTAGACCGTGAACCTAGGAACCTTGGATCCCTAACCCCAGAAATTGGAACCATACCCTAAACCCTTAACCGTTAACCCTAGAACCCTAAACCCGATAAACCTTAACCCTAAACTCTAGAACCTTGAACCTTAAAAGCCTAAACCCTGAACTCTTGAAGCCATTAACCTTTAATCCTTAACCTTAAACCCTAGATTCTAAAATCCGGAAACCCTTAAACCTTAGAAACCTCAACCCTAAACTGTGAACCCTTAATAGTAAACCCAAGAACTAGAACTTTAGAACCTTGGAACCTAAATTTGGAACCCTAAACATTGAACGTTGAACCCCGAAACCTTAAAACACTAAACTTTTAACCTTGGAACCTTGAACCCTGAACATTGTAACCATTGAATCTTGAAACACTAAACCTTGAACCCTGTAACTATTAACCCTAAATCCTGGAACCTTGAACCATAAAACTATGAAGCCTAAACTCTAGAACCCTAAATCTTAGAACCTTGAACTCATGAACTGTGAACTTGTTACCGTGAACACCTTGAACCCTAGACCTTGGACCCTTGAACCCTGAACTTGAACTCTGAACATTTAACCTAGATCTTGTACCATGTAACTCTTAAACCCATAACCTTAATTCCCGGACCCTAAAAACTTTAAACCTTAAACCATAAACCTTATACCTTGGAACCTGAACCCTTGAAACTTTAATTCTAAACCCTGGAACCAGAACGTCAAACCATGAAGCCTAACCCTCGACCCTAACCATTGAACCCTGAACCTTGGACTCTAAACCTTGTACCCTAAACCCTAAACCCTAGACCCAGGATCATAAACCATGGAACCATGGAATCCTTTAACTTAAGCACTAAACCTTTGACGTAGGAACCCCAAACTTTTAAATCCTTGAACCATGAAAGTAAAAACCCTGGAACCTTGTAACTTGAACACTGAACCCTGAACTATTAAATCTTGGAACCCTAAAACTTAAAATATTGAACCCTGAACCCTTACATTGGAACCCTAAACCCTAGAACCCTTAACCTAAATCATTAACCTTAAACCCTTGACCTTGTACCCTTTAACCATTAAACCCTGGACCCTTAAACCATTAAGCCCTCAACCTTGGAACTGTGAACCTTTGAACCCTGAATTTCAAACCCTATAACCTGTAAACTAGAACCTTGAACCTTTAAGCCCTAATTCCTAAACTCGTAACCCTAGACCCTTGAACCTAGAACCCTAAACCATAAACCCTAAATATTAGAACCCTTCAACCCTCAAACCTTGGAACCTTGAACCCTAAAACATTGAATCTTGAACCCTGAACCTAGGAACCTTGAACCTTGAACGCAGAACCCTAGAACCTTATAAACTAAGGAATCTTAAACCTTGAACTCTGAACCCTTTAACTCTGAACCTCCCAACTTGGACTCTTAGTACCCCTTCCACCCTAGAACCATGAACCTTGAACTTTTGAACCATTATCCTTAAATCCTTAGACCTTGAACTCTTAAACCCTGAACACTTACCATGAACCTCGAAACCCATGAACTCTCGACCCCTTAATCTTAGAACCCTAAATTTTATAACTATGAACCCTAAACCATGGAACCATAAACCTTAGAACTATAAACCATGAACCCTAAAACTATTAATCTTGTATATTGGAACCCTAAATCCTAAACTCTTGAACCTTGGAACCCTGAAATGAGGAACCTTGAACCTGTAACCCTAAACACCCTGAACCCTACAATCATAAACCTTGAACCCTGGACTTTGGACACTAGAACGGTAACCTTGTATCATGAATCATGGACCATGTAAGCATAAAACCCTAAAATCTGGACCCTAAAATCTTGGAACCATTAAGCCAAAACCTTTCAACTAGGAATCTTAAACCCTTGAACATTAAACCCCACAACCCTAAATACCATCAACCTGAAACCCTGAACCCTAACCCTTGAACCTAAGCCTTGAACACTAACCCTTAATGCTAAGCCTTGAACCCTTAACTTTAGACCTTGAACCCTCAACCCTCAACTTTGGAACCCTGAAAAATTGAAACCCTAGAACTCTGAACCATGGAAGTCTAAAACTCTATAACCCTAAGCCTTAGAACTCTAGAACCTTGATCGTTAAACTTTGGAACTCTAAATCTTGAACCTTGAACCTTGAAACCCTAGAACCATAAAATCTAAATATTCAAACACTAAACCCTAAAACCTTGTACACTTAATACTAGAACCTTGAGACTCTAAACCTCAAAACCCTAAACACTAAACCCTAAACATTAGCCCTGGAACCTTAAACCCTGAACCCCAGAACTCTAGAATATTGAACCATAGACCCTAGAACTCAACAAACCTTGAACCCTGAACTCTAAACCTAATATGTTTCAGGTATGGAATGGGGAACAAATAGCTATCGGGAGAAAAATAAGCAAAGAAAAGAGGCAAAAAATGGTTATTATTGGGGGAAGGGGGTTCTCAAGTTGCTTACAGAGTTTGTAACTGAGATTCAGATGGGTTGTTAGGAAATCAAAGGGGAACTTAACATCAAAAAATGAGGGTAACAACTTAGGGGAATTAGGAGATATGCAGACGAGAGTATTAGGTGCTAAAATCAGGTTGATCGGAAAAGGAAATGGAGTTGATTGGAAAATGAGAGATAACTAAAGATGGAGAAGAGCTAATATGGATTACACGCTTACCCAAAGACAACGGGGGAGTGGTTGAAGTTGTGTAGCATGGCCAAGCTCACCCTAGCTCGGAAGGGGAGCAAAAACCTTGAAGAACACTCTCGGATGTTGCCAGATATTACTCACCGGAGAGCCAAGTCTTGAAGGTAAAAAACCGGCCGAGGAAGAAGATACAAAGCAATCTTTGTATTCACTAAAAACTGACTACAATGCTCGGTGACAAACCTCTCTTAAATTAGAGGGAAAACTCAATTGTATGGCAACCAAAGGCCATACTCGATTTGATGCATGCACAAAAAGAAAGATTGGAAAGGACCACCCAACACTTACCAAATTTGGGGGTGACCAAGGATTAGTGGTCCCCGAATTTGGTTCACCCCCTAAATGATTACTTTTGAGATACACCTTCAAAACTAAAAACCCATGCAAAAGAGAAAACCCACAGAAATGCACTCCAAACTCATGCCAAACCCATAAAATCCTATATAATTGTTTGTGCAAAAGTAAAAAAAATAAAAATAAAATAAAACTAGAGAGACATCTGATTAGGTTTACGCCTTGCTCCATGGTCTTCAACATATGCCCGACCTATATCCGGCTTGTACCTAGTTCGGCCTCCTCCCTTGCTTTGGTTTTGCACTTTCCTAAACGATGTTGCAAGCTCGTAGATAACTCAATCTCGGCCTCCATTTCCAAGTCCTTCGAGTTAGGTTCCTCCATAGTTATTCCATGCTCATCATTTCCTACAAAAAGAGCAAATTGGTTAGAAAACTCCTTAGCTCGGGCTCAGGTGATGGCTCCTTGAGGCATTGCTCTGTGCAAGGCATTCCGTGGCATGTCATCCTTCCGGGGTATTTGAGAATTTGTCCTCAAATCTAAGGGTGAATCTTCCTCCTTTTGTTCCTCCACTTCACCCCCAACATAAGGAGAAATATCTTGAACATTAAAAGTAGTCGAGACTCCATATTCCCCGGGTTACTCTAGCTTGTAAGCACTGAGATTAACCTTCTCCAAAATCTTGAAAGGTCCATCGGCTCTAGGTGCTAGCTTGGAACCCTTTTATTTTAGAAACTTTTCCTTCCTTAGATGTAGCCATACCAAGTCTCCTTCCTTGAAAGTGGCCGCTTTCCTCCCTTAGTTAGCATACTTAGCATAGGATTCATTTGCCCTTTGAATTGCCTTGCTCACCTTCTCATGCATATTCTTCACTAGTTCGGTCTTCTTGGCCCCATTCGGATTGAGAACTTCCTTTGATGGTATAGGCACTAACCAAGAGGGGTCAATGGGTTGAAGCCATACACTACCTCGAAAGGAGTCATTTGAGTGGCATTTTGCACAATCCAATTAAAAGAAAACTCTATGTAGGGGAGTTGATTGTCCGAATCTGTGAGCTTCTTGCTAACTATACTCCTCAATAAGCTTCCCAAAGTCCAATTAACCACCTCAGTTTTCCCATCGGTTTGGGGATGAAAAGAGGTGTTAAAGAGGAGCTTGTTTCCCACCATCTTCCATAGGGTCTTCCAAAAAGCACTAAAAAATTTTGTGTCCCGATCCGAGACAATGGACATCGGAACACCATGCAAACTCACCACCTCTTTGAAGAACAACTCGGCCACATGACTAGCTTCATCGGTCTTGGAACAAGCTAGGAAATTAACCATCTTGGAGAACCGATCAACCACCACCATAATGGAGTCTTTTGCCCTACAAGCCCAAGGAAGACCTAAGACAAAGTTCATACTCAATTCCACCTAAGGATGATTAGGAACGGGCAGGGGCATATATATTCCTTGAGGACGCACCCTACTCTTGGCCTTTTTACAAATGATGCATTTCTCAACCACCTTATGCACATCCCAAAATAGGTGTGGCCAAAAGAAGTGTTCTTTTAGGGGCTCCAAAGTCTTCTTCTCCCCGAAATGACTAGCCAAGCCGCCCCCATGTGCTTCCTTGATTAAGGACTCTCGGATTCCCCCATAAGGAATACAAAGCTTCCCTCCTTGACAAAATAGCCATCCATGAGGTTATAGCCACAATCCACCTTCTTTAAGCTCAAATCATACCAACGGCCGAAATGTTGGTCACCCTTATAAGCTCTCTTGATCCAATCAAAACCAAAGAAGTTAGTAGAAAGCTCGGTTAGGAGAACAAACCTCCTTGAAAGAGCATCGGCAACCACATTGCTATCTCCTTTCTTATACTTGATAAAGTACGAGTATCTTTCAAGAAACTCCACCCATTTTGCATGACCTTCTATTTAACTTGCCTTGGCTCATAATATGCTTGAGAGCTTGATGGTCGGTATGGATGATAAATTCCTTGGATAAAAGGTAGTGTTGTCAAACTTCCAAGGCTCGGATAACCGCAAAGGATTCCTTATCATAAGTTGAATAATTCGAGATAGCACCCTTGAGCTTCTCACTAAAATAGGCTAGGGGCCTCCCTTCTTGCATAAGAACCGTGCCAATTCCTAATCCGGATGTATCACACTCTACTTCAAAAACTTTGAGGAAATTGGGAAGCATGAGCATGGGTGCTACACAAAGCTTGAGCTTGATTAAGTCAAATAATTCTTGAAAACTAGTGGTCCATTCAAATTCTTTCCCATTTTTGGTGCAATTGGTTAAGGGGGCAACAATAGAGCTAAACCCTTGAATGAATCTCCCATAAAAAGAAGCAAGCCCATGGAAACTCCTCACATTAGAACCACTCTTAGGAGTAGGCCCTTCCCGAATTGACTCTAACTTGGCATCATCTACCTCCATACCATTCTTAGAAATAATGAACCCTAGGAAGTGAATCCGTTCTTGCAAAAAAAGCACATTTCTTAAAATTACCAAAAAGTCTAGTGGCTCAGAGAGTTTCAAATAGAAATTTATGATGTCCAAGATGAGTATGAAGATCCGAACTATATACGAAGATATCATCAAAGTAAACCACTATACAATTTCCCAAGAAATATTTAAGAACTAAATGCATGAGTTTCATAAACGTGCTAGGGGCATTAGATAACTCGAAAGGCATTATTAACCATTCAAAGAGACCATACTTTGTCTTGAAAGCCGTCTTCCATTCATCTCCCTCCTTCATTCGAATTTGATAATAGCCACTCTTCAAGTCAACATGGGAGAAACAAGATGCCCCATTAAGCTCATCCAACATGTCTTCGATTCTAGGAATCGGGAACCTATACTTGATTGTAATTTGATTGATGACTCAGCTATCCATACACATCCAGAAGCTACCATCTTTCTTTGGGACCAATAGGGCGGGCACTGCACAAGAACTCAAGGATTCTCGGTTGTAGCCCTTGTCTAGGAGTTCTTGCACTTGTCTTTGAAGCTCATTGACCTCCTCGGGTTTCAACCTATAAGATGGCTGATTAGGAAGCACCACACCCAGTTGTAGATTGATTTGGTGGTCAATGCCTCTAAGGGGTAGCATTGTAGCAACTGCTCGGGGAAAACGTCTTGGAACTTCTCTAGAAGTACTCGGACCTCCTTAAGAACCTCTTCAATCTCCTCCATCCTCTCTCGGAACATCAACATCACAATCGGCCCTCCTTCCAAAATAGACTTCAACAACTCTTTCTTAGACATGAAAAAGTTGGATTTAGTCATACCTTCCTTCCTTGCGGTCTCATCCTTAGTAAATTGATCCGGGCCAAGAGGAGCTAGCTTGATTGCCCTCTCTTCCAACTTGAAGGAATAATGGTTTGTATAACCATCATCAAGGACCCTCCGATCATATTGCCACATCCTTCCCAACAAAATGTAGCTTGCACTCATCGACACCATATCACAAAGAACTTTATCCTTGTATCCACCAATTGAAAACTCCAAATTAACTTGCTTGGTCACCTTGATGTCTTCTTTGTCATTCAACCATCTCAACTTGTAAGGGCTCGGGTGCAACATAGTTTCAATCCCCAACTTCTACACAAGATCCCGAGATGCCACATTGGTACAACTCCCACCGTCTATGATAAGAGAGCATACCTTTTCGTGACTAAGGCAACAACTATGGAATATGTTCTTTTTTTTAAAATATTCACTTTTGGGAGGATAGAACTCTTCAGATCACCATCAAAAGGGGTCCCTCTTGAGCATGAAAAATCTCCTCCTTGGGTTCTTGCCACTCACTAGCTTCTTCCAGCACTTTATCCTTGCTTACCACTTCATTTGTGTCCTCTCTAAGAACCATGACCCTCTAGATTGGGCATTGAGAATAAATATGGCCTAAGCCAAGACACTTGAAGCATTTGATCTCCCTTGTTCGAAGCTGATTGCTTTCATCATTAGGTTTCCCCTCACCTTCATTATTTTGGAACCAAGGCTTCACATAAGGGGGCTTTTCCTCCACCCTAGAAAAGGTCTTGTAAGGAGGGGAGGTTTTGGGAGAAAATCGGTTAACCACCCCCTTTCCCTTCCTCTTACTTGCCTTTCCACTTTCATGGCAAGTTGAATGACAACATCCATCGTATCAATAGGTTGTAGCTCCACAATGTCTCTGATCTCCTTGTTTAAACCTCGTAAGAACCTTGCAATAATTTGTTCTTCGGGTTCATCTAGGTCACACCAAATCTGAAGGGTCTCAAATTTGGTCAAATAGTCTTCAACCGAGAGGGTTCCTTGCTTAAATGTTTGGAGTTGGAGGAAGAGTTATTGTTTGTAGTGGCTCGGAACAAACCACTTTCTCATGAAGAGTTTCATGGCTCTCCAAGTAGGAATATCTTCCTCTCACCATCACGCCTACTTTGAGCCTTCAAACTATCCCACCATAGACGAAAGAACAAACTTGCTTTTTCTAAAAGAACTACTAAAAGAATTCTCCAAAATAACTAATTTAAATAAAAAATGAATAAATAGAGAAATACCAATATACCTGTCGAATGAAGCTAAAAAAGAAAAAAAATTGAGAATTAGTAATGAAATAATTGATGAATTGTCTATTCCTCTTGGATCTCCATAACCGGTTAACTCCAAAGAATGGTTACCTTGATATTCCTCATCTCATATTTATTGTTGGGTTGGTCATTGTAACTGAACTCTTCATCGGAGTCCTCGGTTGCTTGATGTCGAGGCCTTCTCATGCCATTCCCGGGTCTTTTCCTTGGAGTGGGGTTTGGAGGGGGCCTCATTGGAGGAAAGGCTGCCTCCAACCTTTGGAATACCATCTCAAACTTCTTGTGAATCTCTTCTAGCTGCCCTTGTATGGTAGACTCTGATACATATGGGTTAGGGGTTGCCGGAGGTGGGTTTTGTGGTGGAATATGGTGTCGGTTAGGGTTATGGTTGTCTCCACTTCAAGTCATCATGCCTTAACTCAACAAGTTAGCAAAGACGCGAGCAAAATTTAACAGTGGAAAGGGATGAATTGTTCTGATACCAAATGATATGTTTCAGGTATGAAATGGAGAATGAAATAGCTATCGAGAAATATGAGCAAAGAAAAGGGGCAAAAAATGGGTGTTATTGGGGAAGGTGGTTCTTAAGTTTCATATGGAGTTTGCAATTGAGATTCAAATAGGTTGTTAGGAAATGAAAGGGGAACTTAACCTCAAGAATTGAGGGTAAAAGCTTTAGGGAATCAGGAGATATGTAGAAGGGAGTATCAGGTGCTAAAAAGGGGCTGATCAGAAAAAGAAATGATGTTGATCAGAAAATGAGAAGTAACCGGAGATGGAGAAGAGCTAATATGGATTACACGCTCACCCAAAGATCATGGGGGATGAAAAGGGCTTCTGCTTCATCGGTGAATGTCTTGGTCGAAGATATTATATACTTCTATTCATAACACATCTTCTACTCTTTTCTGACTTGGGCAGTCCTTAAATTGATGGGCCCCTTTTTTTATAATAGTATTTCGAGTAATTATGGAGTTCTGGGCATTCGCACATAAGCAGAATGCATTAAACTCTAAAAGAGCCCTAGCCTCAATCCTAAGCTGAAATCACACCATTTAGAGAGCAATCTTCCAATTACCCAGGACGCTGCATCTAGTGCATATCAGATCATGAGTTACTTTTTGTTGGATGAGACCTTGGCAGAGAGAACGAATCTCTTCCAATCTCTAGATGATGAAATCAAAGATGTTTATTTATTCTTCCTGGAAGAGCTCAAGGAGTTCATGAAAGCCAAACTTGATCCCAATTTATGTGAGGTTGTGTGAAAACATGGTTGAAGTCGTATAGTATGGCCTAGCTCACCCTAGCTCGGAAGAGGAGAAAAAACCTTGAAGAACACTCTCGGATGTCACCGCATATTACTCACCGGAGAGCCGAGTCTTGGAGGTGGAAAACCAGCCAAGGAAAAAGATGCAAAGCACTCTTTGAATTCACTAAAAATTGACTACAATGCTCGGTGCCAAGGGGGTTTAAACCTCTCTCAAATTAGAGAGGGAAAACTCAATGAGATGGAAACCAAAGACCATACCCGATTTGATGCATGCACAAAAAGGAAGAAAGGAAAGGACCACCCAACACTTACCGAATTTGGGGGTGACCAAGGATTAGTGGTCACCGAATTTGGCTCTCCCCCCAACCGGTTACTTTTGAGACACACCCTCAAGAGTAAAAACCCATGCAAAAGAGAAAATTGATAGAAACCCACTCAAAACCCATGCCAAACTCATAAAACCCTAGATAATTGTTTGTGCAAAAATAACAAAAAACATAAAATAAAACTAGAGAGAGAAAGATCAATCGGGTTTGCGCCTTGCTCCATTGGCTCCTACCTATGCCCAATGTAATGACCTGATTCCCGTGCCACCACTTTCTGCTTTACCACACTTACTTACTTTACTTTACTTTACTTTACTTTGCTTACTCGCGGGCAGCCCGAGGACCGGTCCGTTACTGTCCTTACTTACTTACTTACATTACTTTGGTGGAAAACTCGTTTACTTTAATTTCTAAAAACTATTACCTTTATTTCATAAAAAAGTTTACAAGAAAACCGTCAATGATAAAAACATACATTCTAATTCTACCCTTATAAAAAATACATCATCATTTCATCACTTAAACTTACAGCGGAAAACTATAGTTCAAAATACATTCACTCTAAAATACTTTAAAATCCATCACACGAAAATAAGGGTATACGTTTAATTACATCTTCAAAACATTCAAAACACTTTTTATTCTAACTATGTGTGTCGTGCATCACTCCCCGTCGGTCGTTGCTCAATAAACCGTATCATTTGGACACTCTTCTGCTCTATCCCCATGATCAGTCATTGGCACAATTTC
>QAOC01048152.1:124161-149335 GCA_003255005.1 Begonia fuchsioides | reverse complement strand
ATTTCGAAACACTTGACACGAACTCCTTCATTTTTATCCACTAATTCAACCAACATCATCCTTTTATCATTATTGAACCTACAAGAACTTTAAAGGATACGAAAATACCTTGAGCTTCAGCCTCCATGAAATATTAAAGCTCTTCACTTCATTTCTCTTGAAGTCACTCACTTTCTCAGTCTTTTTCCTCACAAAACTCCTTCTCTATCTCAATCTCACCCTCCTTTGATTTAGAGCACGAAACCTAGGGAGAAAAAGGGGGAGGAAGATCGTGGCTGGGAGGGAAAAATGCCAGCCAAGACCCACTTAATGTCCTTTATGAAATAAAATATTTTATGTCCACCAATCAGAATTCTTCAGATTTTGCTGACTTTTCAACTTATGTCGACACCATGGTCGACCGAAGAAATTACCGAGAGCGACTTGTGTCGACCGCTCGTCTATTGTGTCGACCGAAACTTACTTGAAGGTAGTCCTTTAGTATATTTAACCCAACTTACTTCATTACTTTTACTTAAACCTAGCAACCCTCAAACAATGGACTTTAAACAAACACCAATCAAACCCAAACACTTGGGCCGGTGCACTGTGTGATACACCCCAAATAGAGTATTCTTATTCTAATTATTCATAATCGTAACCCATTCATGTGTTTCTAATTTTCCAACATTCATAAAGAAAAATCTTAAACACTTTCATTTTAAAATCATAAATTCTTAAAATAATAATGAGGGTTGTTACACCCAACCTATACCCAGCTTGTACCGGGTTTGGCCTCCTCCCTTGCTTCGGCTTTGCACTTCCCTCCACGGTGTTCTAAGCTCGTAGAAGACTCGATCTCGGCCTCCATTTCCAAAGGTTCCGAACTAGTTTCCCATATGAGGAGATGTTTGGGTTGCTCCAAGTCCTTTGGGGTAGGTTCCTCCATAATTATTATGTGCTCATAATTTCCTACAAAAAGAGCAAATTGGTTAGAAAACTCCTTAGCTTGGGCTCGGGTGATGGCTCCTTGAGGCATGGCTCTATGCAAGGCATCCCGTGGTATGTCAAAACCCTTAAATCTTGAAGCCTTGAACCCTAAAATCTAAACTTTTGACCATAGAACCCTTAAAACATACACCTTGAAGTTTAAACACTTACCTTTAAACTCTAGAACACTGAACCCTGAACCTTGCAATCCTAAACCTTGGAACCCTCAACCTTAAAACCCTAAACCCTAGAACCATGAACCCCACAACCTTAAACCTTGAATGAGAGAACCCTGAAACCTTTATCCTTGAACCATGGAATCCTGAATCCTGAACCTTGGACCCTGAACCTTGAAAGTTGAACCCTAAATTCTGAACCAGGGAACCCTTAACCTTGGACCTTGGAACCCTGAAACCCTTGAAAACTGAACACTAAACCTTGAACTCTATATTGTAGCGCTGAAAACCTTAGAATCGTGAACCCTAAACCTTGGAACCATGAATCCAGAATAGTTAACTCTTGAACCTTGACCCTTGAACTTTGGACCGTAGAACCCCTTGAATCGTGAACTCTAAACCTTAAAAACATTGGACCCTAAAATACTCAACCATGAATTTTGGAAATGTAAATCTTGGAACTGTGAACATTGAACCCTGGAATGCTTGACCCTGAACCCAGGAACCTGTAACCCTAAACCTTAAAAACTTAAACCATTGAACCCTGGAACGTTGAAACCTAAACCATTAACCCTAGAACCTAAAACATTAACCCTAGAACCTAAACCATCGAAACCTTAACACTAAACCTTAGGAATCTCAAGCTTAAAAAAACAGCAAAGTCCTATTGTTCTATGATGTAGAACCAATTAAAGGCAAAACACACACAATACTACTTACCTTAATTATCCTTCACAAGTATTTCTAGAAATAGGTAAAGTTATGGATCACCTTCACCTCAATTACCTAAAATCATTAAATAATTTTCGTAACCAATGCCATTTTTTGGGGTACTTTCAAAATATGAAAACTTGTTTTCTACATCATGAAATGCTATAATTCCAAAGCTAATATGTCACTCAAGGTGTCTAATTCAACGAGCTAAAACATCTAGGGTAGGGTTTTAGTGTATCATTAGTTTCAAATATGAAATTTAAATTGCACAGAATTCACAATTTTGTGGTAACTTTAATAAAATATGCATAACCTCTACCAATTCCAAATGTCCATCATTCACTAACATATATATTTTATTCCAACATGATTGGTTAACCAATAAATAGAACCATGGAAAAAAACTTTAATTTTCGTGTACCACTCAAAATCAACTTACAAAGTCATTGATAATCTCATAATTCTCACTTATCCTTATTGTAATCATGTGAATAACCATAATCACTCTCAACCACGTACTATAAGGAACACTTCTCCTCAAAGGATTGGAAGTCGATTTCAGCTCCTTCCCCTTAAACTCTCACTTTCTCTCTCTAAACCCTTTTCTATCAAGTTCTCTCTCTCTTTCACCCATTCTCTCTCTTCAGCACAAAAATGGCTGATCATTAGCCACTCTCCAATATTTCTAGATCATTCATGAGATATAATTACCGTTTTGCCAAATTTATCCATATAGTTTTACCACTTTACCATTACATGTTCTATTAATTGCTAAAATACCTCTATTATCATCATTTAAATGGTACTTAGCTTAACTAATTAATTCACATTAGTTCTAAGCTAATCCTCAGGGTTAACTTAAAATTAATCATGATTAGTAAATCTTAATGACCTTAAAATTTTCACTAATTTTGTCTTAGTGACATGTGTCATATTCTGATTCGCCTTTGTTTCCTACTCCTAATTCAGCATGTATCACTTCAAACAATTACTAATTGAACTATTTGATAGCATAAAATCACTTAACTTATACAATGGTATTACAATAACCCAAGACTCTGGAATCCTTAACCTGAACTATGAACTCTGAACCCTTGACCTTGTACCCTTTAAACCTGGACCCTAAAACCCTAAAACCCTTAAAGAAAAACCCCTGAACCTTTGAACCGTGCATCCTGAACCATGAAACCTGGAAACTAGAACCTTAAACCCTTAAACCTTGAACCCTAAAACTGTAACCCTAACCTTGAACCTTGAACTCTAAATTCTTAACTGTGAACCCTAAATATTAGAACCCTTGAACCCTTAAACCATGGAACCTTGAACTGTAGAACATTGAATCTTGAACTATAAACCTAGGAACCGTGGACCTTTAAACCATGAAACCTGTAACCCTGAATTCTAGAATCTTAAACTCCAAACCCTGAAACTTGGACCATGAACCTAGAAACCATGAACCTTTGAAGCCTTAGCCTTTGAATCCTAACTCTAAACCTTGAACCCTATAATCTCTAGAACTCTAGAACTCTAAACCTTTTACTCTTAAACCCTTAACATTGAACCCTAAACCCTTAAACCCTTACACCCCGAACCCCTTAATCCTGGAAAGCTTAACCCTATAACTATGAACCCGAAATCATCAAACCTTAAACCTTGGAATCCTAAACCATAGAAGTAGAAACCATGAATGCTAAAACCATGAATGCTAAAACCATGAACCTTGTAACCCAAAACCCTTAACCCTTAACCATATAATCCTTGAACCTTGGAACCCGCAATCCTCAACCCAAGCAACCATGAACATGTAATCCAAAACAATGAACCTTGATGAACATTGAAACCCTAGAACTCTAAACCATGGAAACCTAAACCTCTAGAACCATAAACCCTTAAACCCTGAACCCAGAACCCTAATCACTAGAACTATGAAACTTTGATCATTACACCTTGGAATTTTGAATCTTATACCTTGAACCTTGGAACCCTAGAACTATAAAACCCTAAAAACTAAACACTAGTACCTTGAGACTCTAAACTTTGGAATCCTTAACCCAAAACTATGAACCCTGAAACCTTAGCCTGGAAATCCTAAACTCTATACCATAAAACCCTAGAATCTTGAACCCTAGACCCTAGAACTCTGGAACCCTTGAACACTGATTTATGAACAACTTATTAGACGCTCTCCACCTAAACCCAGTAAAATGGGGCCCTATTGTGAAGAATAATGAATTTATAGTCCTCCTAAAACTGAATGTTTAACCCTAAACCCTAAATTTTAGACCCTAGAACCCTTTAAACCATGAACCTAAATATTGAACCCCCTTAAAACACTGAACCCTGAACCTTGAAACACTGAACCCTAAAACCCCGAACCCTAAAACTATGTTCCAAGGTTCTAGGGTTTGAGGTTACAAGGTTACTAGGTTCTAGGGTTCAAATTTTAGTGGTCAAGGTTCTTGGTTTAATGTTGAGGGTTCAGAGCAAGGTTTATGGTTTGTTAAGGGTGACGAGTTCTGGGTTTAAATTTTAGGGTTCAATAGATTTTTTGGTTCTAGGGTCTAGGGTTTAGGGTTCCCGGTTCTAGTTTTTAAGGTTCTAGCATTTAGGTTTCAATGTTCTAGGGTTAACGGTTCAACGTTCCAATGTTCTAGGGTACATAGTTTATAGTTAGTGTTATAGGGTTAAGGGTTCAAGGTTCCATGGAACAAGAGTTCAAGGATTCAAGGTTAGAGGTTTAGGATATAGAGTTCCATTGTTCATGGGGTTAGAGTTTAGGGTTCCATTTTTCAAGGTTCAAGATTTCTAGGGCAGCTTTCCAGGATTCAAGGTTCAAAGGTTGAGGGTTCTAGGATTCAGGGTTTAGGGTTTAGGGTTTGGGTTACATAATTCAAAGGGTTAGGGTTTCAGGGTAGATTTGGGTTCAAGGTTTCATAGGTCAGGTTTACGGTTTAGGGTTCTAGGATTCTAGAGTTCAAGGGTTTTGAGTAAAGGGTTCTAGGATTTAAGGGTTCCAAGGTTCGAGGTTTAGAATTTATTGTTCATCGTTCAAGGTTTCGGGTGAGGGTTCTAGGGTTCAAAGGTTTAGGGTTTAGGGTTCAGGGTTCAAGGTTCAAGGTTTATGGTTCCAACGTTCAGAGATTAAGGTTCAAGGGTTCAAGGTTTAGAGTTCATGGTTCAGAGTTCCTAGGTTAAAGGTTAAGGTTACATGGTTATATGGTTAAGAATTCATGGTCGACGGTTCCAAGTTTCAGAGTATAGCGTTGCTAGGTTCACAGTCCAGGGTTTTGAGGTTTTAGATTCAGAGATAAGAGTTCCATGGTTTAAAATTCCAGGGTTCAAGGTTTAAGGTTCATGGTTCAATGGTTCCAGGGTTTCAATCACTAGGGTAAAGGGTTTAAGGGTTTAGAGTTCAACTATCTAGGGTTGGATTCTAGGGTTCTAGGATTCAAGATTTTGGGTGCAGGGTTCAGAGTTTAAGGGTTTAGGATTTAAGGGGTTGTACAGTTTTAAGGTTTACAGTTCAGGGTTCTACGGTTTAGCTTTTTTATATTTAGTGTTTAGTGTTCAGGGTTCACAATTTAGGGTTCGGGGTTTAGGGTTCAAGGTTTTAGTGTTCTAGCATTCATGGGTTCCTTGGTCAAGGATTATGTGTTCCATGGTTCAAGGTTCCAAGGTTCAGTGTTCAAGGTTCAAGATTCCAGGGTTAAGGCTTCCAAGGTTTTAGGGTCCCACGGTTCAGGGTTCAAGGTTGAGGGTCTAGGGTTCAAGGTTTAGAGGTTCTAGGGTTCAAGGTTCAGAGGTTCTAGGGTTAATTGTTTAGGCTTCAAAGGATCATAGTTCTACGATTCAAGGTTCAAGGTTCAAGGGTTCATGGTTCTAGGATTCATGATTAAGGGCTTAGAGTCCTAGAGTTCATCATTTAAAAGTTAAAGGTTCCAGTGTTCTAGTATTGAGGGTTCTTGTTTTTAAGGTTCAAGGTATTACGGCTCTAGGTATAGGATTTAGAGGTCAAGGTTTATGGTTTAAGGGTTTTGGGGTTCCACGGTTCTAGGGTCCAAAGGTAAGTGTTCCAAGGTTTAAGGTTTCAAAGTTCCCGAGTTTCAATGTTAGAAGGTTCAATGTTCACAGTTCTATGTTTAGGGTTTAATGTTTCAGGGTTTTAGGGTAAGGGTTTAGGCTTCCAAGGTTAACAGTTCCAGGGTTCATGATTTAAGGGTTCAAGTGACACGAAATGGGAATGGAATAAGTGGGAAAATTACCAACTCAGGTAAGGAATGAAAGATCCCAAAAAAGTAAGGAAGAGAGTTGATAACGGAAGGTAGAGATCTCAAGATTGCGAGTGATTTTGGAGCTACAATTATGAGGAGAGGAAAAAATATGGATGATGAGAAAGTCGTCAAAGTTTGAAAGGATTCTCACAGGTAAATCGGGAAATATGGATGGAGAATAATAATGCGCAAAGAGGGGGCCAGACACATACAGAGTGAGGTTTTGGAGGCAATATCTTGAAAAATGGTAGTGGTTCTTGATCTGAACTTTTGGATGGATTGGAGATGGATAAGGGATGAAATGATCCTCCAAATTTTAAGGGATCCTCACAGATGCAATGAAAAATATGCGGGAATGAGTAACCAAAGGTGGTGATAGGAAATTAGGGTTTTCTCAGAATAACTGAGAAAATAGGGTAAACTTTGGACGGGTGTAAGTCGGAAACAAGAATGAGTTAGGGGATGAAATTTTGAGGTTTCTTCGATGTATAAATGTATGAGAGATCATCCAAAATTGAGAAGATTCTCACGTAGGGTTTCAGATATATGCCGATGGGATGAATGCATGATAGGGTTTGAACGAAAACAAAGAACGGTGGAAATTGGACTTCACTGCACGTAAAAATGGATGCTTGAGCTGATGATGCACACTCTTACCCTTAGACCATGAATATGGCTAGAGAAATGTGGTAAGGATAGGTCGTCCTAGCTCGGAAGGATGACCAACTCCGGTTGTCTCTCAGTGGCCGGAATATGGATTACAGAGACCGAGTCTTTGACGGGAAAAACTCCAAAGGGGAAGATTCGCAATTTGAAAAGAAAATCTTCTAAATTTAAATCTAAAGCTAAGTGTTACATCTTGTATTTCAAAGGGAACATGCTCCCTCCTTCATGGACCACTTGGGTTGTGTCTTGACATCAAAATTGAATGGATTTGGCTTTTCTTTGCCCTCCAAGGTAGGCTCCAATATATTGAGTCCTTGTATTGACTCTCCTGCAAAAGGAACAAACTTGTTAGAAAATACCGGAGCCTGAGCTCGTGATAGCCTCTCTCGGGTCGGTGATGGATGGTGCAACCCGAGGCATGTCATTAGGGCTTTAGGGATATGGCTTTGTGTTGCTTGAAAATGTATTCGCTAAAATGCAAGTGCACGTGTCGTAACGTAGTAATAAAAATATCGATCTCACGAAGACAAGTCAAATCTCTAATTTAAAGAATAAATTACAAAGTATCATAAAGAATAGAGAATAGCATTAAAGGTTTGATTTTTATATTTAACTTACGGGTAATTAAAGTATCTAATGAATAACCTAGATTAAGCAGAAAAGTAAAGTTGGTGGTAGAATTGAGAATTCGTAAGAATCTCGACTAGGACTTTACGTAAATTTATTTACTTGAACTGCCCTCGGTGGGTGCTGCAGCATTAGTCACATGATCAGTTAGTTCCGGTCCGAACACTAATAAATTGGGGCTGGCGTTGCCTTTATGGTTGAGTTTAAGAACAAGTTTGATTTGACCACACTAGGTTGGAATGAACATGATGAAAACACTCCTAGCTAAACCGTGTCACTCGATTTAACCACCTAATGGTTTTAATACACGTCTTAGCAATATGCAAGGGCGTATTGTCGTGTTGCCCTAGATGATATCAATGCAAAGTTATAATTTTCAGGTTTAACACTTAGAAAACACGCAAGGGCGTATTGTCGTGATTGCTCAAGGGATAATCACAGCAAAGCAAAGATATTTAAACACTTATTAAAACGAGTTCTAAAAGATAGCATGCAATTTTATTAAGCAAACCAATGTATGAAAAATCCTAATTTTAACTCAAAAAAAATAGTTCTACACTAACTATCAGGAGTTCATATAATTCACGGAAATTAAAATGAAAAGCAAAGGGAGAGAATTTTGGTCCTCGCCGTCGAAAGCCGTTGTTCTCACAACCTTGTTCCCCCGCCGCCGTGATCGTCGCCGTGAACCTCTTCTTCGGATTTACGCCCGAAGCTTGATCGTGAATCCCGTTCTCCAATTCTACACACCCAATTTGTGGTATTCACCTTTCTTAAAGTAGATTTCATGCAGCTTCAGTAGATCTGAGAGGTGGTTGCGATTTGGAGGAAGATTTGGATAGGTTTAGAAAATAGTTGAGATTAGGCAAGATTTCCAAATCTTCAAAGATATTCTTGTTTCCAAATATGATTTAGAGTTGATTCTTTCTTTTTTTTTGTGATTCTTCCAGCTTTTATCTTCAATAATCTTCTGCAATTGCATGGAAAATAAAATCCTGTGATAATACAAAATATATGAAATATCGGGTAAAATCTCATAAAAACAGCGTTACTGATGCTATGGCATCGCTACCGCATTATCCTTAAAAATCTCGCTTATTTCCAATTAAATTATTACAGATTCCTAGCAATTTAACCACTAAAACCACATGAATATTAAGTCTTTTCGAGACTTAACACATCCCCAAACTTAAGCTATTGCTCGTCCTCGAGTAATGTGAAAAAACAATCATAAAAACTTTCAGATTTTTTCACAAAAGATCTAACTCGAGACAAATAATCACAAATGCATAACTTTCCAACTCCTCTTACCTTTAGATAACCTCTCGATATTATCTCCCCCAAAGTGAGTGTGTGCACTTTTTACTATGGACATTAACCTTCCCAAAAATCATAAGTTTCATCTCATAATGCTAAAATTCTCAATTCTTTAAACATCGTACAAATTCATACCTTCCACGTGCAAATTCAGTAAGATCCGAGCTTCATGACTTCAAGAGTGAGGAAGAATTTTTTCTAGGCTTTTGTAAATAAACTACTTATGTTATCATACCACCATTTATATAATTTTTGATTTGGCCGAGGTGGTTTTTCAAACGGGTAGCTTATTTAATTACAATAGAGTTCCTCCCATTGTTCCCTTTATTTTTTTGATTCCACCCATCGAGTATCCAAAAGGCTCACTCGAGATTTGAAAGTGGATTGGGAAATTGCAAATACACTTCACCGTTCATCCACAAAGTCCCGATGAAGTGTCACTCAACGATCATCCACTTAAGTCCCGAAGAGTGTTATTTTCACACATAAATTATCCACCGATCATCCACTTAAGTCCCGGTGAACTACGAATGTTGTGATTGTCCTTATTTTCGGACTTTTTATGCCTCTTTTTTTTTCTTTTTCTCTTTCCCAAACTTGTCACCATGTCACTCTTCACCTAAAAAATATGTTTGTCTCAAGCATTTATTCGAGCTAAGTTTTAAGAATATCAAATTTAAACAGAACATGATAACTCTTAGGAAATTCGGGAAAAATGATGTTCAAAGTAATAATTTCGTATAAAGAGGATTTACTATGTTGAAGTGTCTCCTAAATTAATTAGACTTGAATTGTCATTAAGAAGTAACATCCATCAAGCGTTAGATAGATTAGGAAAATAAGTTCCATCATTAAATTCTATGATTGCAAGCATTCTCGGCTATTCGGATTAAGGCAAATATTCATTATATAATTTTTTTATTTCAAAACACCCCATCCCCAAACTTAAACTCGACAATGCCCTCATTGTCAATCCAAAAAAAGTAATTGTGAACCGAAATTACACGAAATAGAAACGTAAAAGGAGTTAGAAGTAAACTCCCTTATGAAGATCTTTCGCATTCGCCATCGGTTGGGCCGCTTGGTTGGGCTTCATTGTTCGCTTGATTCGGCAGTAGGCGAGCTTGTAGTTTCTCCAAAATATCCAGCATGAAGTGCTGCTGGATTTCTATATGGCTCAGACGAGTTTCTATGAGCTGCAGACTCACAGAAACTTTGTCGGGAAACTGGGCTATTGGTGATGCTGCAGCTTCAAATGCAGCATCGGGGGTAGGTGCACTTTCTTCTTCCTCTTCCTTGTCATTCTCCTGTGAAATTCGGGCAATAGTAAAGGGAGTGATTGTACCTTTGTGTTGGAGCTTCCCCTCTATATCCAGGACTTGAACTCCCGCACCAATACAGAGATCGGAAATTAGTGAGGGGAAGAGGAATTGACTTCCCTTCCTCTTGGCATTTGCGCAGATGCTCCGATAAATTATTCTCCCGACGTTAATAGGCTTGCCCGTCAAGATGCAAAATAGGAGGACGGCTCGCTCGCGGGTGACATGCTGCCCGTGCGAGGAAGGAAGAATCCTGGATTTGGCAAAGTGGTACCAGCACTTTGCGCTCGGTTTCAGAGAGGCATGTGAGATCGTGAGGGCTCCTAGCTTTGTTGCTCGCCACGTCGTGCCTGACAAAGCCACTGTACTGAGTACTTCGGCGAGGAATTCTGGCGATGTGTTCTCTGAGTGGGCGAAGAACCCGTCAGCTTCTGATTGCAGCTTGTATATACGGTTGATTCTCTCTGGTGAAAATGGTACCACTTTCTGTCGAACCATAATGGATTCTGGGAGATCACTTGAAAAGTTAGCATAAAATTCCTTTACCATAGAGGGAATTAGCTATTCCGGCTGGGCACAGAAGACTGCCCAGCTTCGGCTTTTGATCGTGTTGGTGATGAACGCTGGATATTCCTTCATTGTGCTTGCGTCCAGTACGAATCCTTTTTCTTCAGAGAATGTTCTCTTCTTAAAGTGAAGCTCGAAGTTGAGGCGTGCTTCTTCGGTAATAAAGGCGGGCTATGCTGGCCGCCTAATTGCAAAACTCTTGGTCAACAGAGATCTATGTGAGATCTGTTCTTGGACGGAGCTTGATGTTGTAGCTTTGGGCTTGGGTGCTTTTGGTATAGATGGTGTTGATTTTTGCTGGCTCGCTTTTGAGGTGCTCCTGGTTTCTCTTGTGAAAGGTACCTGAATGGGTACCTGGATTTCGGCAGCTTTACTGGAGCGCGTCGATCGACTTGGTTAGGAGGATGAAATAGGCTCCAGAGTCGGAGTAAAATCCTTAGTTCTCGGCGGAGGTGTAGTAGCTTGTCTGGTCAGCGGTTGTAGATACCGATTCTTTGGTAGCTCTCTTCTTCATGATGAAAGATATTGGCGTGACGGATTGGGGAGAGTCTTCTCGTGCCGGCATAGTAATGTTGGACCAATCGCCCCATTTTATTTTCCTGATCAGTGGCACCAGATCGTCGGATTCTGTTACCAAATCAGACGACGGGATGAAAACCGATGCATCCTTTGATGGGGGTTTCTTTCTTGCTGGACAGTTAGCAATTCTGGCAGATGTTCTGCTGGCCTTGTCTTTGGTTGTAGGCCGCGTCTGTTTCCTCTTCATCAGTGGTGGTGGGCTTGTACAATTGTTGGCGACGGGTGTCGCAAAATCGGTAGTGACCCTGGCCTTGTTCCCTGTAAAATTGGAGAAAGGGAAGCAGTGGGATGTACCTCTGGGATCAGCTTAGAGAACAGCCGATTATCTTTGTTTAGTGGTGCAAAGTTTCCTCTTGTTAATACTTTCTGGGTTGGTGGCCGTCGGGTTGCAAATTTTTCTCGCCTTCTGTAAGGTATTTTTGATGATGGACCTGGTTTTGTTCCGAGAGGATATATGTCTTCCTCTACTGTGTCCTTCCATGGTAGGTAGAGGATTGGTGCAGGATCCATCGGCGATTTTTTTTCTGAGAAGTCTGGGTGAAGTTTCTGGCGTTGTCCTGAATGCTGTGGCTTTACCTGCGTTTGAAAGATAAAAAGAGGCGTTGGAAATAAAATTTTAGGTCTGAGTTTACGACATTCTTACAAAATTGCAGCTGTAATTTTCATTTTCTTTTCCCCCTCGGGTCCCGCCTACTTAATTCTTATTGGGCCGAGCTTTTCTCCTTTATCTCTTGTTTCTTTTTTCGATTCATTCTGGTCATTCCTCCTATCGATGTTGTGACATCGATCACAGCATCAGGCTATTATCCCTACAAAATAATAAAAAAAAATTAATGCTTAATAACATAAAAATAACAATAAAAAAATGAGGGTTGCCTCCCTGTAGCGCTTAATTTAACGTCATTAGCTAGACGTCTTTCTTTCATTCAGCAGCGTCTTCTAAAGTTACGGAAACACAGTCATCTTCCTGCACATTTGTTTCATGATACAGTTTAATTCGTTGGGCGTTGACTTTGAAATTCTTCCCGGTTTCTTCATTACAAAGTTTGATAACTCCATAAGAATTTATAGCAGTGATCAAATATGGTCTCGTCCATCTTGATTTTAATTTTCCTGGGAAAATCTTCAACCTTGAATCATATAAAAGCACCTTTTTCCCGATGTTAAAGAATCTTTCTTGGATGTTTTTATCGTGCCATCGCTTGACTTTTGCTTTATAGATTTCTGTATTTTCATAAGAGTTGAGCCTGAATTCTTCTAATTCATCAAGTTGCAGTAATCTTTCCTCTCCTACAGTTTTTGCGTCCATGTTTAACTTTGCAACCGACCAATATGCTTTGTGTAATAGCTCGACTGGTAAATGGCAAGGTTTGCCGAAGACTAGTCGGAATGGTGATGTTCCTATTGGAGTTTTGAAAGCCGTTCGATATGCCCATAAAGCGTCTGGTAATTTCTCCGCCCAGTCTCTCCTTCCAGAATTAACAACTTTTTCCATTATTCTCTTGATTTCCCGGTTGGATACTTCAGTTTGCCCATTCGCCTGTGGGTGGTATGGTGTCGTAACCTTATGTTTGACTCCATATTTCTCCAGTAATTGTTTGAATTTTTTGTTGCAAAAGTGAGTTCCTCCGTCACTAATGATTGCTCTCGGTGCATCGAATCTCGTAAAAATATTCCGATGTAAGAAGCGTGTGACAACTGTTGCATCATTAGTGGGAAGAACCATAGCTTCGATCCATTTAGATACGTAGTCAACAGCAAGTAGGATGTATTGATTCCCATAGGATGACAGAAAAGGTCCCATGAAATCTATACCCCATACGTCGAACAGTTTAACTTCTAGGATATTTGTCAGCGGCATCTCATGCTTTCGTGATATATTTCCCATTCTTTGGCATCTGTCACAAGATTTTACGAATTCATTTGCATCTTTAAATAGAGTTGGCCAATACAGACCTGATTGGAGGACTTTAGCAGCTGTTTGGGTTCCTCCAAAATGTCCTCCTATGGTGATGCATGGCAATGCTGCAGCACTGATGTAACTTCTTGTTCTGGAATGCATCTTCTCACTATCTGATCCGCACATTGCTTAAATAAATAAGGATCGTCCCAATAATAGATCCAGACTTCATTAAGAAACTTCTTCCTCTGTTGATAGGTGTAATAAAAAAGGATGATCCTGCTTGCTAAATAATTAACAATGTCGGCATACCACGGGAGTGCCTCAACTCTAAAAATCTGTTCGTCTGGGAAAGTCTCTGTAATGGTTAAGTTATCTTTCTGTGATTCCTCTTGCTCCAGTCATGATAGATGATCGGCTACCTGATTTTCTATTCCTTTTCTATCGATGACTTCTAGATCGAATTCTTGTAGCAGCAGAATCCACCTAATTAAGCGCGGCTTGGCATCCTTTTTAGACATTAAATATTTGATCGCAGAGTGGTCGGTGTGCACTATTACTTTCACACCAACTAGATATTGTCTAAATTTTTTGAAGGTGAATACTACTGCTAATAATTCCTTCTCAGTTGTCGTATAGTTCCGTTGCGCTTTGGATAATGTCTTGCTAGCGTAATAGATCGAATAGAAGGTTCGATTATGTTTTTGACCTAGCACTGCTCCCATCGCATAATCACTAGCGTCACACATGATCTCAAAAGGTTTTTTCCAAACCAGAGCAACGATGATAGGTGCTGAGGTGAGCTCGCGTTTTAATTCTTGAAAAGCTTGCTAGCATGCTTCATCAAAACATAATACTTTGTCATTTTCCAGTAATGCACAAAGTGGTTTGGATACCTTTGAGAAGTCTTTGATGAATCGGCGGTAAAAACTGACACGGCCTAAAAAGCTTCGGATTCCTTTCACGGAGGTTGGTGGAGGTAGCTTTTCAATAACTTCTATCTTGGCTTTATCAACCTCCATTCCTGATTTGGAGACTCAGTGTCCGAGAACAATTCTTTCAGTTACCATAAAATGACATTTTTTCAAATTTAGAACTAGATCCGTCTCGGTGCAGCGTTTTAATACTACTTCCAAATTTTGTAAGCATGTGTGAAAGGAATCCCCAACCACAGAAAAATCATCCATAAATATTTCCAGAAAATCTTCAACCATGTCAAAAAATATGGACATCATGCAACGCTGGAACGTTGCTGGAGAATTGCATAACCCGAACGACATTAGCTGGTAAGCGAACGCGCCATAGGGACAGGTAAACGTCGTCTTCTCCTGATCTTCTGGTAGAATTGCAATTTGATTGTAACCTGAATATCAATCTAAGAAACAATAAAACTCTTTACTAGCTAGTCGATCGAGCATTTGATCGATGAATGGCAAGGGAAAATGGTCCTTCCTTGTCATCTTGTTGAGCATTTGATAGTCCATACAAACTCGCCAACCTGTAACTGTGCGGGTTGGAATTAATTCATTGTTCTCAATGTTTATGAATTAAACATTATGTCTTTTGGCTTCGGGCTTCAGGTTTAGGGTTTAAGGCTTTCTACATAAGGTTCAGAGTTTAGGGCTTAAGACTTAGTGCTTAGGGCTTTGGGCTTAAGGCTTTGAGATTTATGCTTAGGGTATACACCTTTGGGATTTTTGCTTAGGGCTTAGGGTTTAGGGTTTTTGTGTCAGGGTTTAGGTCTTACAACTTAGGGATTAGGAATTATGTTGCAAAGCTTTTGGCTTTTTGAATTAGGGCTTAGGGCTTAGAGAATGAGGCTTAGGGCTTTTCGCTTACGGCTTAGGGCTTATGACATGGGGCTTAGGGTTTTAGGCTTAGGGCATAAGGGTTAGGGATTAAGACTTAAGAATTATGAATTTTGTCTTAGGGCTTTTGGCTTAGGGTTTTGGGTTTAGGCTTATGGCTTAGGACTTTGAACTTATGACTTACGACAACTAGCTAAGACCATTGGGATTAGGGATTAGGGCTTAGCGCATTGGGGCTAGGGCTTTTAGCTTAGGCATTTAGGCTCCCGACTTAGGGATTATTGCTTAGTGCTTAGGACTTAAGGCATATGGCTTAGTTCTTAAATCATTTGGATTAGAACTTAGTGCTTTGGTCTTTGTGCTTATATGTTAGGGCTTAGGGTTTCGTGCTTTGGACTTTGGACTTTGGGCTTTGTACATAGGGCTTCGGCCATTGGGCTTTGGGCTTTGAGCTTTGAGCTTTGGGCTTTTGGCTTACGGCTTTGGGCTTACGGCTTTGGGCTTAGGGCTATAGGCTTTGGCCTTTGGGCTTAGAGCTTTGGGCATAGGGCTTAGGCTTTTAGCTTAGGGCTTAAGGCATAGTGGTCAAGTCTTAGGATTTAGCGCTTAGGGCACTAGGTTAGTGCTTTGTTCTTAATCTTTAGGCTAAGGGCTTAGGGTATTTTTGCATAATGCTTTTTTCATAGGGATTAGGGCACTAGGTTAGTGCTTCGTTCTTAATCTTTAGGCTAAGGGCTTAGGGTATTTTTGCATAATGCTTTTTTCATAGGGATTAGGGCTTAGGGCTTAGACTGAGGACTTTGTGATTAGGCATTTTGCTTAGGGATTATTACTTAGGGTTTATGACTTATATCTCATGGCTTAGGGCTTAGGGCTTAGTGCTTATGACTTGGGCATTGGGATTATGACTTTTGGCTTTTGGCTTTTGGCATAGGGCTTTGGTCTTATGGCTTTCGGCTTAGAGCTTAAGGCTTAGGGTTTTATGATTAGGGATTGGGAATTACGGCTTAGGGCATTGGGATTTGTGCTTTGTGCTTTGTGCTTTGGGCTTTTGGCTTTTACCTTTGGGCTTAGATAGTCAGGTTTAAGGCTTAGGGCTAAGGGATTTGGTTCTATTACTTAGGGCTTATGGCTTAGAGGTTTGGGCTTAATAATTAGGGCTTAAGGCTTTGGGCTGAAGGATTAGGGCTTAGTCCTTAAGGTTTGCACTTTGGGCTTAGGGCTTAAGGCTTTGGTCTTAGGGCCTATTGGTTATGGCTTTGGTTTTAAGGCTTTTGGCTTAGAGTTATGGGCTTAGGACATAGGGTTTAGGCCTTACGATTTAGGGCTTATTGCTAACGGCTTAGGGTTGAAGGCTTAGGGTTTAGGGCTTAGGTCTTTGGGTTCAGGGCTTTTCCTTAGGCCATTGGGCATAGTGTTTTAGTCTTTAGAGTTAAGAAACATAACTATAAAATGCAATGCATGAGTATGCTATGTTGTTAAAACAATGTACAATTTCATTCACGTTTCTTAGGTTTCATATCTTCTTTATCTTTGGAAATATTACAGGATCTCAAGAACACTCCCTCCACCTACTTCAACTTCTACTGATCTGGGGCCTAGGCCCACTTACTTACTACTTGGATTGCTCAGTCCTGTAATAACCATTTACTTTGTTGTTTCTTATATTCAAGTTCTTAATTCATCGGAGACGAAACATAATTGGCGTTCCATACCACCAATCATACCTCGTTTACCTCCAACTATGTTGTAAAACAATGCATGAAATCATTTCGTAGACATTTCGAAAAAACTATGATGCATGACTATGTGACTATGAAACATTACTTAAATCACATCAAACATAACATGAAAATAAGCATACATCATCAAACATGTCATGAAATCAAACATACAGCACACATCAAACATACATCCTAATCTTTGGAATGTCGTCTCACTTAAGGGCCAAACCATCTTAATGCTAACTTACCTTAGTTGCTTTCTTGAATCAATCCACTTGAGTCCCTTTTTCATCCAATAAATGACCTAAACATATAAATCATATAAGGATCATAAACTGCATAAAGTTTTAACTTTCTTTTCCAACTTTGAACATCTATAACTTCCTCTATATTGATCCATTTCTGATGATTATGGTTTCAAATTGTTTCTTAAGGAGTCTACTATAACTTCTTAGAAGACACCAAATTCAGAAAACTAAAGCATGTCGACTTATGTGGACAAAACAGAGGGCATTCACTGTTTGAACCCCGATTGGGTCGACCCAAACTGTAAGGGGTCGACCCATGTCGACAAAACAGAGACGTCGCATTTTTAAAATCGAGATTCGGTCGACCCAAACTACAAGGGGTCGACCCAAACTCCCCCCAGTTTTCGTACACTGACTTGCAACGTCCATAACTTTTTCTACATAGCTCTGAATTGAGTGATTCCAACGACTATAAATCACTCTAAGAGTTTACTCTAACTCTTATAATGGTCATAAACTCTAATTCCTAATACTTATCGACCGAATCTTCAAAACTCTAACTTTGTTCATACTTAACTCTTTTATTATCTCTTAGCATGAAATCACTCGTTTTTATCCACCAACCCAACCAATATCATCATTTTATCATTACTGAACTTAGAAAATCTTAAGAGGATATACAATATTACCTTGAACTTCAACTTCTACGAAAGCTTCAGAGTTTTCCACTTCCCTTTGAGATATTTCTCTTTTCTCTCTACTTTCTCCCACCGAACTTCTTTCCTTTCTCAATCTCCCACTTCTTTTCTTTTGCAATCTCCCTCTCCCTTATCAATAGGTGAGAACTTAGAGTAGAAAATAGGGAGAATGAACCATGCTGGTAGGGGAATGGCAGACCATGCCTTCTTACGTCCTTAATTAAACAAAATCAACCTTCTCTTTACGTCCATCGATCGGATTTCCCCACGTTTTGGCTGACTTTTCAACGGCATGTATGAATGTGTCGACCGCTCGTCCAATTGTGTCGACCCAATCTATTCCCAAAACTAACTTATGTCGACCGTTCATCTGTTGTGTCAAAAGAAAGGATTTCCCAGAGCGATTTGTGTCGACCGCTCGGTCTTGGGGTCGACTGAAAGTGTCAATTGTGTCGACCCTTTCTAAGTCCTCGACTATATATTGTGTCGACCCCTCTTCAATCATGGGGTCGACCGAAAGCATACTAAAGGACTATTTTGTGTCGAATCCTCTTCGATCCTGGGGTTGACTGAAACATACAATTGTGTCGACCCCTCCTAATTCCTAGGGTCGACCTAAAATACACACTTGTGTCGACCCCTCCTAAATCCTGGGGTCGACCGAAAGTATTCATTGTGTCGACCCCTCGCCCCTGGGGTCGACCGAAACTTACATGAAGATTGTCCTTTAGTATATTTAACCCAACTTGCTTCATTACTTTACTTAAACCTAGCAACAATCAAACAAACACCAATCAAACACAAACACTTGGGCCCCAAACAGAGTATTCTTCTTCCAATTATTCATAATCGTAACCAACATTCATAAAGAAAAATCTTAAACACTTTCATTTTAAAATCATAATTCTTAAAATAAACGAGGGTTGTTACATAAGCCTTAATCCCAAAGCACTATTCCCTAAGGCAAAAGCCATAAGCTTAAAGCCTTAAGCTGTAAAACAAAAAAGTCCAAAGCCCAAAACCATAAGTCTTACGCCCTAAGCCTAAGCCAATGCAATAAGCCCTAACTCTACCCTAGGCAAAAATCCCTAAGCCCACCTAAGCCTCATACCCAAAGCCTTTTGGCATAAGCCTTAATCCCTATGTCTTTAGTTGTAAGTCTTAATCCCCAAGCCTTAAGCCCGAAGCCCAAACCTCAAAGTACAAAGCTCTAAGACATAAGCACTAGCACAAAGTCTTAAGCCCTATGTGATAAGCCTTCAACCGAGAGCACAAAGCAAAAGCCCTAAAGTTCTAAGCAAAACCATAAGCAATAAGCCTACAACCCTAAGCCCTAAGCCCTTAACTCTAAGCACTAAGCCCCAAGCCCTAAGCCCTAAGCCCCAATCCCTAAGACCAAAGCCTTAAGCACAAAGTTATAAGGCTAAACCTCTAATCCAATTCCATGAGCTCTTAGCCCCAAGCCTAAGACCTATGCACAAATCCCTAAGTAGTAAGCCCAATGCCATTAGCCTTGAGCCCTATGTTCTGAACCTAAGTCTTAGCCCCAAGCCTATGCTAAAAGCCCTAAGCCCTAAGCCTTAACCACTAAGCCCTAAGCTCTAAGTCCTAATGACTAAGCCCTAAGCACTAGGCTTTAAGCCCTAATCTGTAAGCCAAAGCCCTAAAGACCTAAGCCTGAAGTTGAAAGTCCTAATCCCTAAGCCCTAAAACTACAATTTGAATCCCAACCCTTAAGTCCTAAGCTTAAAACTTTAAGCCTAGATCAAAAAGATGTCAGCCTTAATCCCATAGACCCAAGTCGTAGGCCATAAGCCATGATCACTAACCCCTAAGCCTAAGCCTGAAGCCTTAATCCTAGAGCTCTAGTAAGCGATAAGCCAAAAGCCTTAATCCCAAAGACCAAAGCCTAAAGCCCTAAGACCAAAGTCCTAAGCCTCACGCCTCAATTACTAAACCCAAAGCCTTAAGCTTAAAGACCTAAGCCAAAATCCGTAAGTCCTAAGCCCTAGTCCATAAACCCTAACCCTTACATCGTACGACCTAATCCTAGGCCCAAGGCTTGAAGCCCAACGAACTAAGCTGAAGCCCTAAGTCGTAATCCCTAAGCCCAAAGACGTAAGCCCTTAGTCTTCAGCCTTAATTTCTAACACCTAAGCCGTAAGCCCTTAAACTTTATTATAACTTGTAAGTCTTAAGTTCTACTCCCTAAGCCCTAACGCTAAATCTAAACAATAACCTTTAAGTCCTAATCCATAAGTCCTAAGCCTTAAGCCTGAAGTCGTAAGACCTAAACCCAAAGCCCCAAGCCCAAAGCCCCAAGCCCAAAGCCCCAAGCCCAAAGCCCTAAGCACTAAGCCTTAAGCTCTAAGACCAAAGCCCTAATCCTTAAGTGTTAAGCCCTAAGCTCAAAGCCCTAAGACACAAGCCCTAAGCACAAGCCCTACTCTTCAAGCACTAAGCCTTAAGCCCTAAGCCTAAAGTCGTACACCCTAAGCCCAAAGATCTGAGCCCTTATCTTGACTCCCTAAGCACAAATCTATTAGTCGTAAGCCATAAGCCATGATCGCTAACACCTAAGCCTAAGCTTGAAGCCTAAACCCTAAGTTGTAAGCCCTAAGTCCTAATCCCTAAGTCCTAATCCCTAAGTCCTAAGCCTTAAGCCCTACGGCCAAAGACTTAAGCCCAAAGCACAACACAAAAAGCCCTTAGCTTAAGCCATTAGCATTATGCCCAAACCCCTAAGCCTTATGCCCGAAGCCCTAAACACGAAGCCTAAAGCCTTAAGGCCAAAGGTCAAAGCCCTAAGCTTTAAGCCCTAAGCCCAAAGCACTAAGCCCTAAGACTAAAGCTCTAATCCCTAAACCTTTACCCTCAAGGCCAAAGCCCCAAGCCCTTATCCCTAAGTCTTAAGCCTTAAGCACGAAGGTATAAGGCTAAACCTCTAACCCAATACCATAAGCCTTGAGCCCCAAGCCTAAGACCTAAGCCCAAAGATCTAAGCCCAAAGCCCTAAGCCCAAAGCCCTGAGCCCTAAGCCCTAAGCCCTAAGCTTTAAGACTTACGTCACATCTATTTTATACATTTTCTAGTATATGCATACATTACTGTTTATAAGCATTTTTCATCGTTTACAGCGGCAGACTTTTGCAAAAGTAAGAACCCATTGTTTCATACATGTAATATAGTAAAACATTAAGTAACCAATCTATTTAGTTTTTGTGAAGAAAGATATAGAAATACTTTTATTTACATACATCAAACTAGGTTTTTACAACTTTTCTTTTCAAAACGTTGCTCTTACAAACGACCTACTGGAACATAGTTATTTAAAGCTATATAAACATTTAAAACATTTAAATGCATATAAATTTGTTGGAGAACACTCACTGGTCACATTGGCTCTAGCAACTACAAATCATTGCCATGGACAATCTTCACCAGCCGCCAATGGGATAATTAATGAAATGAACTTCAACATCATCCTTACCTACATTACAAAGTTCATCTAATGAGCCAATTGCTCAGTAAGTAGTGCACTATGAAATAATTCTATAAATGATATGAAATGCGTTATGAAAAATAACTTTGTTCATCTCATTCGGTCATTTCATAAATATTCTTTCGATAACAATGGATTTGTCAGAGAACTCTATGAATGGGTAGCAAAAAGGGTATGCCTTTGATCCCTTCTTTTGGAAAAATCCTTCTATAATTCTGTCTCACAATGAATCTTACGTAGATTAATCTTCTTTCTCTTTTTTAGATGCATATAAATTGGTTAGAGAACTCTATACGCGGGTAGCAAAAGGCTATGCATTCGGTCCCTTCTTTTAGGACAACCCTTCCATAATCTTGTCTCACAGCGAATCTGATATACATTATTAAAGTTCATTCATTCATTATTGTTTCAAATGAAATTTTATGCATGAGAAACCATTTTCGTTCTTTTTTATAAAACAATGATGCATGAACGTGCATGATACATGCATAAACTGTATAACAACTAAATCCCATTTAAGAGAATATTACTATGCAAAATCATAACATTTCATCTATTCCTTCAATCTCATCACTAGCATGTATCAACAGTGTATAAACGACTGCCACAAATCATATTATTTTTTAATGTTACTTTAAGCACAATCAATTGTTTTTATCCACGAGAATATAATTTAATGGAACCTAGTACATTGTAATGTAGTCTCATTAGGATAAAAAACATGCACACACTACTTACCTCAATTCCTTGGCACAATTATAACACTTGACTAGATAAAAAAGAAGATAGTAAAACAAGAGGTGACTTTTCTAGAAGCATGAGGTGCCACCATCAAATTTTACTTTTGTCTTTTTACTTTTGACTAGATAAGTGTTGTCCAATTTATCCAATCAAATACCATAATCCTAAAACATCAATTGCTGTAAAATTTTGTGGGTTCATCCAAGAAACACCAATCACATAAAAAAAGAGATTGTAAAGCAAGAGGTGGCTTTTCAAGAAGCATGAGGTGCCATCATCAAATTTTACTTTTATCTCTTTATTTTTTGACTAGATAAGTGTTGTTCAATTTATCCAATCAAAAACCATAATCTGAAAATATAAATTGCTGTAAAATTTTGTGGGTTCATCCAGGAAGCACCCATCACATTAAAAAAGGTATAGTAAAGCAAGAAGTGGCTTTTCAAGAAGCATGAGGTGCCACCATCAAATTTTACTTTTATCTTTCTTCTTTTGACTAGATAAGTGTTGTCCAATTTATCCAATCAAAAACTATAATCCTAAAGCATCACTTGCTGTAAAATTTTGCTGGTTCATCCGAGAAGAACACATCACAACAAAAAAAAGGTGATAGTAAAGCAAGAGGAGGCTTTTCAAGAAGCATGATGTGCCACCATCAAATTTTACTTTTATCTTTTTACTTTTGACTAGATAAATGTTGTCTAATTAATCCACACAAATTACCTTAATCCTAAAACATTAATTAGAAATACATTAATCTTCATTTCTATAGTAATGAACCAACTAAATCTATAATTTAACATGTACTATTTGTATATTTTCTAATCGCTTAACCTGCATATTTGACCAACAGAAGATATTACAAATTCTTCATCTTAATTATACAATTTTAACACCTTAAATATACATATACTTTACTACTATTAACTTACAAAACAAACGAAAAGCGGGGTTGTTACACCTTAAGAAAATAGCCATAATCCTAAAGACCCGACCATAAAGCCTTGAGACGTAATCCTGATTCCCAAGGCCTTAATCCCTAGCCCAAAACCCTTAAGCTTAAAGACCTAATCCCAAAGCTGTAAGTCCTAACCCCAAAACCCTAGGCCCTAAGCCCTAAGCCATAAGCCCTATGCCATATGCCTCTACTCCTAAGCCTAAGCCACAACCTAAAGCCCTATGCCTAAAGCCCTAAGCCCTAGGCCCTAAACACTAAGCCCTAAGGCCTAGGCCCTTACCACCTCAAAGCCCTTACCACCTCAAAGCTCTAAGCCCTAAGTTGTATGCCTTAAGCCCTAATCCCTAAGGCTTAAGCTTTACACCCTAAGCCAAAAGCCATAATCCAAAAGATCTAAGCCTTAATCCCTAAGCACTAATTCATAAGCCATAAGCCATGATTCCTAACTCGTAAGCCTAAGCCTAAAGCCTTAATTCCTAAGCCCTAATTACTAACCCCTAAGCCCTAAACACTAAGCCTTAATTCCTAAGCCCTAATTACTAACCCCTAAGTCATTATCCTTAAGCTCTAAGCCCTAAGCCCTAAGCCCTAAGCCTAAAACGAAATTTCTAAGGCCAAAGACTAAATCCCTATGAGGCAGAAACCCTAAGTGCTAAGCCATATACCCTAGGCTCCAAGCCTAAAGCCATAGACCCAAGGATCAAAGTCTTAAGCCCTAAGCCCTAAGCCCTAATCCTTAAGTCCAAAGCCATAACTCGTAATCCTTAAGCCCTAAGTGAAAAGCCCTAAGCCCAAAGCCTAAGTCGTAATCCCTAAGCCATAAGCCCTAATTCCTAAGCCCCAAGTCCTAAGCCGTGAGTCTTAAGCCCAAAGCACCATGCCATCAGCCAAAAGCCCTAAGTCGTAATCACTAATCCTCAAGTTGTGAGTTGTAAGCCCTAATTCCTATTTCAAAAGCTCAAAGCCATAAGCGATAAGCAATAAGCCCAAAACCAAAACCACTAAGCCCTAAGTCCAAATCCATATCCCACTAAGCCTTAAGACTAAAGCACAATGCACAAAGCTCAAACCACAGAAACCTAAGTCGTAAAACCTAAGCATTGTGCCCAAAGCTCTATCTCCTAAGCTCTAAGCCCTAGCCTTAAACCCAATGCAATTAGCACCAACCAATAAGCCCTAAACCCTAAGCCTAAAGCCTTAGGCTCTAAGCCAAAGCCCTAATCTAAGCTAAACCGTAATCCATAAGTCTTAAGTCATAAGCACTAATATGTAAGCCTTATGCCCAAAGCCTAAAGCCCTAATCCCAACTTTAAGCCCTAAGCCCTAAGCCCTAAACCCTAAGCCCTAAGCCTTAAGCCCTAATCCTTGAGCCTTAAGCCCAAAGTTTTAGGCTTTGAGCCCTAAACCCTAAGTCCTAAGCACAAAGGCCTATGCTCAAAGCCTAAAGTTGCAAGTCCTAAGACCTAAGCCCCAAGCGATGAGGCCTTACCCCTAAGCCTATACCTATAAAACCTAAGCGATAAGCCGTAAGCCCTAGGATCAGGCTTGAAGCTCAAAGCTGACACGTTTCATGTAGGGGAAAATATGAAGAAGGAAGAAAATAAGGGAGAAGGTTCTCAAAAAGGAGGGAAACCGACAAGGAGGGTTTGGAGGTTATTTTGTGAAGGTGACTTTGGATTGGAGAAATAGACGCAGGGGCTGAAATATGTGAGAGAACACTTCACAGGAGAAGAAAATATGTGAAATAGAATGGAGGAAGCTTGGAAAAGCTACCCAAGTAAGATACCCAGAATGTTGGCCGGAAAAGGGGAATGAAAAAGAGATGGATCAAGAGCAAAATGAATTGGAAACTCACCCTAAAGTCCACAAGAGTAGCTGGTGTGTTGCAGTACTTACATGCCCCGAGCTCTGGAATTTTCTAACACGTGTGCTCTTTTTGTAGGGAAGCTTATTGATGTGCCACGGATTAGCACATCTAGAAGCGGAAGCAAACTATTTTCTAATGAGTTTGTTGATTTTGTAGGAAGCTTGTTTTATAAAGGTTTAATCAAGAAGCCAAAGATGAAGGGCATGGTGAGCCCTAGTTGTCAAGTGGGGTTGATGCATTTCATGGGCCAACCACACTTGATGAAGGAAGAGGAGTTCAAGGGTGGCACATTAAGGTGGCCCCAAATCACCAAAACATGAAGGGGAAAGCATGTTTTCCTTTTGACAACTTTGTGTAATAATTTAGTTAGTTTTATGTAATAATTAGGAGGATAATTAGTAGCTTAAATTTGTGCACATGTAAGGGTACTTAGTGTACCCGTGGCATGGAAGGGTGATCAAAACATCCATGGTGATGAAAACAACATTTCTGGTTTCGGCCCAAGCTGACCTTCGAGGCTTGT
>QAOC01048152.1:108456-123651 GCA_003255005.1 Begonia fuchsioides | reverse complement strand
TGTCCATCCATTTTCCAACCTACATATCTCCTAACCTACCGTGTATTTTTTCATCAAACCACTTGCATTTTCTTTGCCTTTCATTGAAGTTTTTTTCTGCCAATTTTTACATTCCCAGGTTGCTTGCATTTGAAGTTGTGCAGAAATCTTTACCCCTCCACGTCACTGTTTTCTGTTTTGTGTCTGTTTGTACACTCAAAAGTATTCCCGTGCCATTTTAAGTCCTCACGTGTTTTCAAGCTGCAAATTTGTCCCAGCTTAGTCCACTTCCTAAAGTTTCATTTGGCTGAGTTTATTTGACTTAATCCTGTATGCATTTGGAACATTAACCGTTACACCTCACTGTTTCTGTCTTGGACTTTCTCCTTGGCAGATTACCCTTGTGTCTTCTTTCTCCCGACACTTCTCATAACCCCGAGCGTGTCACTTATGCAAGGATTTAGCATTGTGGAAAAAACCCTAATGGACCAAGCACTTCGTGAATTACATAGAGAAGTTGGCGGATGTTGTTAATATCCCAAACCCGAGTTGGACCTTCCAAGGGAGTTTTGAGGAGGATTATAAGGAGACCAGCCCAATGGGAAGCAAGCCCAATGTTAGCTTTAAAAGTATGTTTAAAGTAATCAATTGTTTTTTATGATAACTATGTAAGATGAGCGTGAAAGATAAAATAAAATCTTTACTATGCTTATATTAGACTTATATATTCATGAGAAATACCCTCTTTGAAGGATACAATTAAAGTCTAACAATTTGTTTAAGTGCTGCAAAATTTTCATATATATATGCAGTTTGTGTCGACCCTTAGCTTGTTTGTGTCAACTCTTAGATTAGTTTGTGTCGACCCATAGCGTTTGTGTCGACCCTTAGAATTTGTGTCGACCCCTGTTCAAAATAGAGGCGAGCCATTCCATTGAAAAGGCAGTTACAACTGCTCTGCCACCTCAGGTATCTGGTTCAACTTCTTAGAAAACTCTTCAGACATAAATGAATGTGTAGCTCCTGAATCTATCAATGAAAAGGCACTAATTCCATCTATTAATAATGTACTTGCCACCACGACCGGATGGTCTGCTTCCTCAGCATCAATCATTGCAAAAACCCGACCGGCTATCCTCTTCTGTTCTGGTTTGTTTGGAGGTGCCTTATGACAATCACGCGCCATATGTCTCATCTCTTTACATCTGAAACAGCGTCCAGATCCGGCCATACATTCTCCTGCATGCTTCCTATTGCACTTTGGGCATTCCAATATTGGCCCCAAAATTTTAGCTTGCTTTCCTTTTCCCTGTTCATTCTAATTGTCACCTGCCCTTTTCATCCCAAGCACTGGTTGCCATTGTTTACTCGGTTGCGGTTGCACTTCTCGAAAGAACCATCTTTGGGATGTTCCCGGTTGTTGCTTCACCGACTTTGATTCTGCTTCCTCAAGGTCTAGAGCCTTGGAAACAACCTTCGAATATTGAGCATCCTCTGATCCCCAAGTGTAACAACCCTCGTCTATTTTAAGAATCATGTAATAGACCGGTTCTCGGGTCGCCGAAGTGAGGAAGCAAGTAAGTAAGTAAGTAAGTAAGTAAGAAAAGCAAGTAAGCGGTGACTCTAGAATCGGGTCGTTACAATTATGGTATAAGAGCAAAACACACACAAATAAATAAGGGAAAGAAAGGGTGAGTGCACTGGGTTTAAGTCGGTTCTTTAGACAGCTCAGTAACTGTATCATTTGCATGCTTCTATGTTATAGAAGGATTAAAGTTGAGAGATACTTACTTTAGAGTACTAACGATGTGATTGGTAATTGAAGGACTATGAGGGGAAGAAGGAGAAATATTCCGGAGGAGGGAACTAATGAGGCTGCTATTAACCAACTGTCAGAGTTGGTTAACCGCCAGTTTCAACAATTGGAGCGAATGATGAATCGAGAAGAGCAAGGAGGAAATGGACGAAATCATAATGCTAGATAGCTTAGCTGTAAGAGATTCAGGAAAATGAATCCTCCGTCATTTAATGGACAGACCACAGACCCTGTGATGGCTGAGGAGTGAATTCGTTCTTTTGAGAAGATATTTCAGTATGCTAAGATTGAGGAAGGAGAAAAAGTTAATTGTGCAACCTTCTTGCTGACTATGGATGCAAGGAAGTGGTGGGATACTGTTGAGGTAACTACCAATGTTCAAGAACTATCATGTGCTCAATTCAAGAAAATTTTCTATGACAAATATTTTAGTAGAGCCGATCAAAATAAAAAGAAAATGGAGTTTATGCAACTGGAGCAGTGGGGATCAGTAGCTGAATATGTACGAAAGTTTGAAGGCCTATCAAGGTTTGCTCCACAGCTTGTGACAACCAATGAAGTGGGGCTGTTTTGCAGCCAAGCCGAGACCACCCCTCCACAAGTGAACCTCCTCCACCTCCTATGCCCTCCCAAGAACATGACTCCGATTTCCAGAACAAAAATGATGGCATAAACCGGAGGTTGGACATGCTCCTACAGAGGATGGAGACCCTTAATCCCCCACGGCCACCACCTCCGACTACTCCCGGTAGAAGGGTCGGACATGCATGGGCTCGGTTATATGAAGTTGAAGATTCAGAAGATGAATTTGAACCAAGGGACCGAGCACCCCGTGAGGATGATCTAAAGAATATAAAGTTAAGTGTGCCTCCATTTAATGGCTCTTGTGATGGAGACACTTATTTAACTTGGGTAGATAAAGTAGACAAAGTATTTTATTGTTACAATTACTCGGAGAAGTCTAAATTGCAGCTAGTAGCTTTGGAGCTCCACGGTTATGCAAGCTTATGGTGGGATAGTTTGAGAGCACAAAGGAGACGTGACCGTGAAGAAGAAATAACTACTTGGAGAGGCATGAAGATGCATATGAAAAGGAGATTTGTCCCAAGCCACTATAGACAAGAGTTGTTTTATGAACTCCAAAACTTGAAACAAGAGCACCTCTCGGTTGAAGAATATCTAATGGAATTTGACACCTTGCGGATCCGACGTGATCTTGAGGAGCTGGAAGACCAAATATTGGCGCGGTTCCTAAGGGGGTTGCATAAGGATATTGGTGATGTGATGGAGTTACAACTTGTAGAATCATTGGATGCCGCCATTCAACTAGCTTTGCGGGTGGAAAGACAACACAAAAAGAAGGGCAAGAAACTTGTGGTGAAGCCGAGTCCGGTTCATAACACTCCATACAAGCCACTCCCGAGGCAAGAGAATAAGCCATACCAACCTAAACCATGGACTCCAAAGAAAGACATCCCTCCAAAACCCATTGAAGAAGCCAACAAGCATCGGTCACTCCATACAAGCCACCTCCGAGGCAAGAGAATAAGCCATAGCAACCTAAACCATGGACTCGAAAGAAAGACATGGTGTGCAGCGGGCACCAGGATCGTACACACTTGATCGGACTTATCGCTTTTCACGTAACCGGGAAGGTCGCGTGTACGGCAATCGGCAAATTGGCTCGGGCCAATTTAGGATGGGGTTTGCGGAAGCGTAACGTGATGGAAATAAGGGGGTTTGGTGGTGGAAAATAGTGAAAGGCTCGATCGAATGTGAAGATGGCTCGGAGGTGTATGTATGGACCGGAATCGGCTTGTGGAGGGGTTTGAAGGCTCGGGGATGAAGATGGTGTAAGGAGATGGATGAAGGCAATTCAATACTTGAGCGATCAAAGTATTGAACTCGGTAGACCTTGAATGTCTTCTCGGATATGACTCACCGATGAACACTCGAGGGTTGATAACACTCGGTCGGATATGACTCACCGGAGGGGAGTTATCGAGAGGGAGCTTCGATCCTTTCGGGAAGAAGGTGCTTTGCACAATTTTTACTAAAATTCTCTCTATTGAAAATAGTGTAAGTGTTACACTTAAATAGCAAAACGTAAAAGATAACGAAACTACCAAAGATAAGCTAAGAAAGACAATGTAAGCCTTTAGATGACTTTGAACGTCCATGATTAGCTTCGGGAAGATCTTCCTTGACTTTAGGCTTGATTCATCAAAGATATGCACGGCTGGAATTGCATGAAAGTCGTGCTTCACCGAGGGTGATCATCGGTTGTCCGTCGGATGCGCGTACTGTTGATCTTATCTCGGATTTTGTGGGACTCACTCGTGCTAATTTTGAAAGGTTGTTGTCCAACAATTCTCCTATGAATATGGCAGCTTTAGCATGGATTAGTTTGATAAAAATCCCTTGTGGCTCGCCGGTTTGTTGGTGAACGATCTTGTGTGCGCGGTTTGACCTTATCTTCATGTCATCATGAGATTTGTCCGTGCCATTTTGAAAAGGTTGTTATCCAACGATCCTCCTACGAATATGGCAACTTTAGCACGGATTACTTGGATAAAAATCCCTCTTGTTGCGCCGGTGGTTTGATGGACGGATTTTGTGCGCGCCCGGTGGATCTTCTTCGGATATCTTGAGATTTATCCGTGTCAAACTCGAACCTTATCTTTCCCTTGACCAAATAACCAGATTACTTAAAGATTTAAGTCAAGTGGTCGATTGGATTTGGTCAAGGTCTCTTATTTGACCGTAGGTGGGTCGTGGCTTGACCGTGGACCGGTCATGTCGGGCCTTTGTGTGTCTTCGCCGATGGGGTATGCGTTCCTCTTCTTTGGGCTGCTTTCTCTTCCTTCTCTAAGGCTAATTGCTGGCTAAAAGAAATAAACTAAGTGTGACCAAAAATAGGGCCCATGGTTGAACACTTGATCCGTGGGGATTTTGATCGAGCGTTCTCCCATGTCGGTCACTTATTCCAATGGGCCGAAGCCCTAGAGGACTTTGGCAAAGCCGACGACCGTGTCTCCATGGGTTGTCGGGTCATGATCATGGGGCGCCCGTTGGGCGCCGGGCGGGTCGTGGTCGCGAGCCTCGGTCGTGTCATGGGCCGGAGGTTGGGCGTTGGACGTGTCATGTCCGGGGATGACCGGACGCCAACCGAGCAAAGTCCTTGGCCGCTCATGATTTTCCTAGGACATTGTTTCCGAAGGTAAACTTCCTGCAAAACGAGCACACAAATTAGAAAAATTGGCCGTGCTCCTCGGCGCTAGATCGACGATGTGCTCCCGTTGCACATCAAGACATCCCTCCAAAACCCATTAAAGAAGCCAACAAGCATTGGTCAAGAGACATCAAATGCTTCAAGTGTCTCGGATTGGGGCACATTGCTGCACAATGTCCGAACAAGAGGGTGATGGTACTTCTTGAAGCTAGTGGAGAAGTTGTTAGTGAGGATGAACCGATGGAGGATGAAGAAGAGCAATTGGCCGAGCCAATGGAGGAGGTGTGTCGAGGTCAAGAAGGCCCCCTCCTCATGGTGATCCGAAGAGCTCTTACCACCAATGGTCGGCCCGAAACCATGCAAAGGGAAAACATCTTTCATAGCCGTTGCCTCATCAAAGATAAAGTGTGCTCTCTAATCATAGGTGGAGGGAGTTGCACCAATGTAGCATCTTCCGAGCTAGTTGAGAAACTACAACTCCAAACCGAGGAGCATCCCCACCCTTATAGGCTCCGATGGCTAAATGATGAAGGAGACCTAAAGGTGACCAAGCGTGCAAGAATTGAGTTCTCCATTGGGACTTATAAGGATGCTGTCATTTATGATGTGCTACCGATGGATGCAGGCCACCTTCTTCTAGGGAGGCCGTGGCAATTTGATCGGCATACCTTGCATGATGGGCTGTCCAATGAATATACATTCAAATGGGATAACCGAAGCATTAGACTTGCACCTTTGACACCCTCGGCTATAGCTATGGATGAGAAGGTTAGAAGGGAGAACTCTTCCAAGAAGATGCCTATGGGAAATATTTTGATTGCACCCACCAATTTTTTTTGGAAAGTTGCTTGGCCGAGCCTCAAGTTGGAAGACCTTAGGGCCTTGGGAAAAAGGGGCCAAAGAAGGTGGCCTTGGAGCTTTGGCAAAATTATAAATGATGGTAGGGCATCCATTGCCGAGTCAATGAATGGAATGAAATGGACAATGGCCGAGCATCCTAAGCAACACCAAGAGGTTTTTGGAAGGATCATGAAGTTTTTGGATTTGAGGACAAATCCTTTCCAACCTCGGGTGGATGATGTGCCACGGATTAGCACATCTAGAAGCGGAAGCAAACTATTTTCTAATGAGTTTGTTGATTTTGTAGGAAGCTTGTTTTATAAAGGTTTAATCAAGAAGCCAAAGATGAAGGGCATGGTGAGCCCTAGTTGTCAAGTGGGGTTGATGCATTTCATGGGCCAACCACACTTGATGAAGGAAGAGGAGTTCAAGGGTGGCACATTAAGGTGGCCCCAAATCACCAAAACATGAAGGGGAAAGCATGTTTTCCTTTTGACAACTTTGTGTAATAATTTAGTTAGTTTTATGTAATAATTAGGAGGATAATTAGTAGCTTAAATTTGTGCACATGTAAGGGTACTTAGTGTACCCGTGGCATGGAAGGGTGATCAAAACATCCATGGTGATGAAAACAACATTTCTGGTTTCGGCCCAAGCTGACCTTCGAGGCTTGTGCAGCCGTTTCGACCACCTTCCGGACCTGTTTTGGACAAACGTGCTTCTACAAAAATGTGACCCACATCTTAAGGTTTCCAGCATGGGGCAGAGCATAAAATTTGGACAACAACTGCCCAGCCAACGATCGCCATTACAGAGGCCTCCAGAAGATGGAGCGGCCCAAGAGCATCCAACCCATGGTGGCTGATCCATGGCCATGTTTGGCCCCAACGGAAAGGAAGGCTGAATTTCATCTTTGTCCTTCATGGGAGCAGCAGCTAGCAGCCCATGGAAGTGCCCAACCATTAGCCCAAAAGATACAAGTGCTCAAGTCCATTTGATTATGGACATTCCATCATTGGTTTGGCCCATCTATTAGGTTTTTGGTTTTTCGTAGAAAACCGTGCAAGCTCCTTACTCTTTTTTTCTTTTGTTGTAATTTAATTACGTGGCTGCAAGTGGTAGATCCTTGGGAAGCCTTAGGGGATGGGTTTTACCTTCCCTTCGTGACCATCACTCTTGTTGGTGATGAAAGTCAAGGGTGGGCCCCATTTACCATACCTTGATGTTGGTTTAGCACTTAGGACTATAGGTGATAATCATATGCCTTTTGTAGCTCGTGGGAAGGAGGTTTTTTACCCTTCCTTTCTCAGCATTTGCAGATAGAAAAGATTTGGAAAATTGAAGTAGCTTTGAAGCTCTCAACCCCCTTTTCTCACGGCCTCAAGGGATTTTGGTGAGTAATATCCAATCTTCTTTGTTGTCTTGGTGTTGGTGATTTAGCTAGGATCACTAAGCCTTTGTTCCAACCTTCCTCCTCACTTGATTAGGATTAAGGCAAGCTTGGAAGTCCAATAGCCCTCACTCCATCCCATTTTTTTCGGATCTTTTGCTGTTTGGTGTTTATTGATGTTGTGGTTTCCTTACCGAGTGGATTTTGTGCATCAAAAGCCACCCCCGTGCCAACTAGTGTTTTCCGTGTGCTAATTTTATGAAATTTGGTCTGTGAGTTCCTCATTCACATCTAAAAATATTTGTTTTTACATGTCAGTCCCAGATTTCTTCAATTCGAAGTTGTGCACGTTCCTTCTCCACCTTTCTAGTGGATTAATCAATTCAGGCCCATTCTGTCGACCTGATTTCAAATTTTCATAACTAGTAATCCAGTCGTGCAGTTTGCCTCCCAAAACCCACCATTATCTTCCCCTTTCATTGAAGTTATTTTCTGTCAACTTTTGGCTTCCCAGATTACCTACATCGAAAGTTGTACAGAGATCTTTCCATACCTTCTGTACTGCCTAAAACAGTTTTGTCTGTTTGTGCACCAGAAATTCACCCCGTGCCATTTTAAGTTCTCCACGTGATCTCACTATGAAAATTTGGCAAAAGTTAGCCCACTCCTTAAAGTTTAAGTCCTCCAAATCTTAGCCCAAGGGCCCGTATGCATTTGGAGCTCTAGTGTGTTCACTCCCCTGTTTCTGCCAGTCATTCTTGTTCTCTCGGCAGATTGCCTTGTCTTTCCATTTGTTCCCTTTTATCTCGACACCTCCTAACCCCGAGCTTGTCATGTTGTATGCTTACTTTCATATTATATTTGATGTGATTTAAGTAATTTTTCATAGTCACATATGCATCATAGTTTTACAAAATGTCAATGAAATGATTTTCATGCATGGTTTTACAACGTAGTTGGAGGTAAACAAGATAAGATTGGTGGTATGAGACGCTAATTATGTTTCGTCTCCGATGAATTAAGAACTTGAATATCAGAACAATAAAGTAAATGACCGGTGGAACCACCAGGTGGAGAGCTCGTTCGCGAGGGCTGGGTGGAACCATGAGGTGGAGAGCTGGATCAATAAGCAAGAATAAAAATGTAAATGACCGGTGGAACCACGATGTAGAGAGATCAGTCGCGAGGGCTGGCTGGAACAACGAGGTCGAGAGCTGAATCAATAAGCAAGAATAAAAATGTAAATGACCGGTGGAACCACGAGGTAGAGAGCTCGGTCGCGAGGGCTGGGTGGAACCACGAGGTGGAGAGATGGATCGATAAGCAAGAATAACACAATAAAGAACGAAATGGAAATGTGCATTGTTTTATCAACAGCATTGCATACTCATGCATTGCATTTTATAGTTATGCTACTTACTGAGCTTTAGGCTCATAGTTTAGGCTTTGTGACACGCTCGGGGATAGGAGAGGTGTCGGGAGAATAGAGGACAAAGGAAAATTAGCAATCTGCCGAGAACAAAGAAGGTTGGCAGAAACAGGGGATTGGAAAAAGGAGAACTCCAAATTCATACATGGACTTGGACTAGAAATTGGAAGACTTAGTCTTTAGGTATTCGACTAAGTTTGGGCACATTTTCAGGGCAATTCACGTGGGAATATTAAAATGGCACGGGGATACTTTTAGGTGTACAAAACAGACACAAACAAGAAAACAGTGCTGTGGATATGGAAAGACTTTTGCACAACTTCCAATGCAGGAAATCTGGTAAGATGGAAATTGGCATAAAATAACTCCAATGAAAGGGGAAGAAAATGCAAGTGGTTTGAGGGAAAAGGCACGGGTAGATTAAAAGATATGAGGGATTGAAAATTGATTGACAGAATTACCCGATTTCAGGAATTTGGGTAGGAGGCAGTGGAAAAACACATGCACAACTTCGATGGGGAAGGCCTGTGGATAAAGATAGAAGAACAGATGTTTCAGGACAAGAAAATGGAACTCACAGCCAAAACTTTAGGGCTTTTGTTCATGGGAAACAGAAAATGACACGAAGTGGACTTTTGTTGCACTAAAACCACTCGGGTAGATGACAAGGGCAGCAAACAACACTCAAACAATCACAATTGCAAACAACAATGGGATGAGAGCTATGGGGGAACTCACCTTTGATCCTAAAAAACTGAGGAAGGGGGGTTGGAATAAGGCTTAGTGACTCTAGCTAAGACACCAACACCGTTACAAACCAAAAATCAAAGGATATTACTCACCTTTGAATTGCTTTGCCGTGAGAGAGAATGGAGAGCTTCAAGCTTCAACATTCAACATTTTCTAATCTGTAAATGCTGAGAAAGGAAGGGTAAAACCCTCCTTCCCACGAGCTACAAAAGGCATATGATTATCACCTATAATCCTAAGTGTTAAACCAACAACAAGGTATGGTAAATGGGGCCCACCCTTGACTTTCATCACCAACAAGAGTGATGGTCACTAAGGGAAGGTAAAACCCATCCCCTAAGGCTTCCTAAGGATCTCCCACTTGCAGCCACGTAATTAACTTACAACAAAAAAAAAGAGTAAGGAGCTTGCATGGTTTCTACGAAAAACCAAAAAACCTAATAGATGGGCCAAACCGATGATGGAATGTCCATAATCAAATGGACTTGAACACTTGTATCTTTTGGGCTAATGGTTGGGCACTTCCATGGGCTGCTAGCTGCTGCTCCCATGAAGGACAAAGATGAAATTCAACCTTTCTTTCTGTTGGGGCCAAACATGGCCATGGATCAGCCCCCATGGGTTGTATGCTCTTGGGCCACTCCATCTTCTGGAGGCCTCTGTAATGGTGATCGTTGGCTGGGAAGGTGTTGTCCAAAGTTTATGTTCTGCCCAATGCTGGAAACCTTAAGCTGTGGGCCACATGTTTGTAGAAGCACGTTTGTCCAAAACAGGTCCGGGAGGTGGTAGAAACGGCTGCACAAGCCTCAAAGGTCAGCTTGGGCCGAAACGAGAAATGTTGTTTTCATCACCATGGATGTTTTGATCACCCTTCCATGCCACGGTTACACTAAGTACCCTTACATGTGCACAATTTAAGCTACTAATTATCCTCCTAATTATTACATAAAACTAACTAAATTATTACACAAAGTTGTCAAAAGGAAAACATGCTTTCCCCTTCATGTTTTGGTGATTTGGGGCCACCTTAATGTGCCACCCTTGAACTCCTCTTCCTTCATCAAGTGTGGTTGGCCCATGAAATGCATCAACCCCACTTGACAACTAGGGCTCACCATGCCCTTCATCTTTGGCTTCTTGATTAAACCTTTATAAAACAAGCTTCCTACAAAATCAACAAACTCATTAGAAAATAGTTTACTTCCGCTTCTAGATGTGCTAATCCGTGGCACATCACTTTGCAATGTAGGGAATGTGATGGAAGAATGAGTGCAAGTGACTGACCAAGGAGTTAGAGCAGAGGAGTTTCCAAATGATACAGTTTATTGAGTGGCTACCGGTGGGGAGTGATGCATGACACACACACAGAGTTATATTATAAAATGTTTTGAATGTTTTGATGATGTAATTAAAATGTATACCCTTATTTTGGTGTGATGGATTACCAATGTTTTGAAAATGAATGTATTTTAAGTTGAAGTAATTGTCTTCCGCTTCAGTTTTAAGTTATTAAATGCTTATGTATTTTATTTAAAGGTGGAATTCAAATGTATGTTTTTATTATTCGACGGTTTTCCTTGTAAACTATTTTATAAACTAAAGATAGTTTTTTTAGAAATTAAAGTAACGAGTTTTCCACCAACGTAAGTAAGTAAGTAAGTCAGAAATACCAGTAACGGACCGGTTCTCGGGTCGCCGGAAAGTAAGAAAGTAAAGCAAGTAAGTAAGATGAGCAAGCAAGCGGCGTCCTGGGAATCGGGTCATTACATAGACCATCATCCCAAAGCCCTAAGCTTTTAGCTCAAAGCTCAAAGCTCTAAGTTTGAAGACCAAATCCCTGAGCACAAAGACGTAAGCGCAAAGCCATAAGCGCTAAGCCCAAACCCTAAGCCCTAAGCTCTAAGGACTAAGCACTAAGCACTAAGCCCTAAGCTCTATTCTCTAATCCCTAAGCCTTAAGCCCTATTCCTAAAGCCCTAAGCACTAAGTCATAATTCCCAATCCTTAAGCCCTAAGCTTAAAGCCCTGAGTCTATAGCCCTAAGCCTAATGCCTTTACGTCTTAAGTCCTAACCCCTAAGAATTAAGCCCTAAGCTTTATCCCAAAGCCCTAAGCCTTAAGCCCTAATTCCTTATCCATAAGCTCTAAGGACTTGGCCCTAAGCAATAACCACTAAGCACAAAGCATTTAGTCTTAATCCCTAAGACAAAATCCTAACCTTATCCTAAGTGCTAAGCCCTAGACTCAGCGACCTAAACCAAAACCCTAAGCCCAAACTCCTAAGACTTAAGTGGCAAGACCTGAGCCCTAAACCCTAATTCCTAAGTCGTACGTCATTCAACCAAAAACCTAAGCCCTAAGCCCTAAGCCCTAACCTATTAGCCCTAATCCTTAAGCTCTAAGCCCTAAGTCCTATGACCAAAGCCCAAAGCCCAAAGCCCAAAGCTTAAAGTCTTAAGTCCTAAACCTAATTCGTAAGTCCTAAGCCTTAAACCCTAATCCCTAAGCGCAAAGCTATGAAGCTAAAGCACTTAGCCCTAAGTCCTAATCCTAAGGCCTAAACTCTAATTCCTAAGGCCTAGTTGAAATCCCTAAGCCCTAAGCTTTATCCCTTAGCCCTTAGCCCTTAGCACAAAGCCTTAAGCCCTAAGACCTAGTCTTAAGCCCTAAGCCAAGAGAACTAAGCTTAAATTGCTAAGCCCTATACCCTAACAACAAATCTCTAAGTTGTAAATCGTAATAACTAATCTTATGCTCTTAACCAAATGACTTAAACCATAAGATGAAAGCCCAAATCCCTAAGACAAAGCTACTAATCCTTACTTGCTAAATCATAATCATAACACCTCAGCACTAATTCCTAAGCTCAAAGCCCTAAGCGCTAAGTGCTAAGACCAAATCCATAAGTCCCAAGCGCTAAACCAAAAATGCTTAACCCTAAGCCTTAAGCATTAAGCTAAAACCCATAATCATGAGCCATAAGCCCAAAGCCTAGGCCCAAAGCCTAGGCCCAAAGTCCAAAGCCATAAATCGTATGTTGTAAGCCGTAAGCACTAAGCCCTAAGCAATGAATACTAAGCCCTAAACCCTCAGCCAATAGTCCTAATGATGTGCTATGGGAATGGTGGTTGGGTCGGTTAAGGAGAAATGGAGAGGAAAAACAGGGGGGAAAACGGGAAAGGTTGGCTCGGATGAAGGAAAAATAGGATCAAATGTCTCTGGCCAGATCTCTGGCGGCATACGGGGTTAGAACCGGAAATTTTGGAGGGAAGCTAGATGTGGGTAATAGGGTTTGTGGGTCAAAATATCACAGTAAATGGATGAGGGAATCCGAAGATATGAAGAAAATTCCTAGAGTGTCAAAATGAGCTCTCGGGAAAGAAATATCGGAAAGTGGTAAACGGAGGTATAAACCCTAAACGGAGGAGAAGGTTTGGGGTTCACACCCTTACCTTGAATTCAACTTGAACGTGGTTGAATGAGTGTGGTATGGATTAGCTAACCCAAGCTTGAATGGTAGCCAAAACCGGAGTGGAGCTCTCGGTGGTTTCCAGATGTAACTCAGCGAAAAACCCGAGTCTTGGAGGAGGATAAACCACCAAGGAAATGAGATGCAAAATTCAATCTTTAATTTCAAACTTCACTACCTACAAATGATCTCAAAGTGAGCTTAAAATCATCCCTGATTTCGGGAAGGAGGACTCCCGAAATGATTCAAAATATGCTATACCCGAAATGGCAAAACAAAGTAGAAAAACAGCTAGGTGGTCCTCCAAGGAGTCACCCGAAAAGGAGGCACCATGGCTGACCATGGTCCCCCCCCTTCAACACCCCCACCTGAAGCACAAAGAGGGGCCTTCACGTGGCTAACCCTTCAGCAAAAGAAAACCCTAATACTAACCGAAACATTCCATCTAAAACTTCTCGGCAATTGTTCAATCCGACAAAACGATAAAACTAAATGTCATCATAAAAATGGGCCTTCATCCCTCCATATGGACTTGGGCTGATGAAGAACTTGAGTGAAATGGTCTTGGACCTCCCTGCTCCAGGTCTTGGATGGGCCATGCAAAGGTCGGATCCTCGGTTAAGTTGATGTTGTCTCGGGCTGCCTCCATCTCCCTTTCTCCACTTTGCTCCGTGGGAGTTGAAGAGAATTCTCAAGTGAGAAGATGTTTGGTCTGTCTTTGATCTTTCAAAGTTAGCTCTCCCGTAAAGGTTCCTTGCATAAATAGCCCTACAAAATGAGCAAAAATGTTAGCAAACTTCTTGGCTCCCGTAAAGGTTCCTTATAGGCCCTAAGGATGTATTCTCGATGTTGGTCTCCAATGGCACATCACCTAAGCTCAAAGCTCTAAGCACTAAGTCTTAACATTGAACATTGAATTCTCACTTGGGAATTTTCCAAAATACCCGCAGAGCAAGGTGGAGAAAGAAAGGTGGAGGCGGCCCAAGACAATATACATCTAGTCGAGGATCTGAACATTGAATGGTCCATCCAAGATCTGGAGAAGGGAAGTCCAAGCCCATCACCTAAGCCCAAGTTCACATGGAGGGAGGAAGACCCGTTTGGTTTGTCTTTTAGTGTTTTGATCATTTTCGGTTGAACAATTACCGTGTGAAAAGTTGTTTGTATTGGTTAGAGTTAGGGTTTTATTTGTTGAAGGTTTACTCATGTGAAAACCCTCTTTTGTGCTTCAGGTGGGATTGTTGAAGGGGGGGACCATGGTCAGCCTTGGTGCCTCCTTTTTGGGTAACTTCTAGGAGGACCACTTAGTTGTTTCCTCCTTGTTTTACCTTTTCGGGTAAGCTGTTTTTTTTTTAATTTTCGAGAGCCCACTCTCCCGAACTTGGGGGTGACTTTAAGATCACTTAGAGTTCATTTGTAGTTAGGGAAGTTTGAAATCAAAGACTGCATTTTTCATCTCTTTTCATTGGTGGTTTTCTCCTTGACACGCTCGGGGTTAGGAGGTGTCGGGATAAAGGGGACTAATGGGACGACAAGACAATCTGCCGAGAATAAGGAGGACTGGCAGAAACAGGGGAGTAAACACACTAGAGCTCCAAATGCATATGGGCCCTTGGGCTAAGATTTTGGAGGAATTAAACTTCAAGGAGTGGGCTAACTTTGGCCAAATTTTCAGAATGAAAACACCTGTAAAACTTAAAATGGCAAGGGACTAGTTTCTAATGCACAAACCGACAAAACAGGACTTGGCAGTACAGTAGGCAGTGAACGACTTCTGCACAAATTTCAATGCGGAGAGTCTGGGAATGAGAAAATTAGCAGAAATCAATTTCAATTAAAGAGGGAGAGAATCCAAGTGGTTAGAAAAAAAAACACGGGTAGATTACAAGATATGAGAGTTTAAAAATCAGTCGACAGAATGGACGGATTTCAGGTACTCGGGTGAAAGACAGTGGAAAGATGAAGGCACAACTCCTAAATGGAGGAAACAGGGGACAAAATGAAAGACCAAATATTTTAAGACACGAATGAAGAACTCACAGTCCAAATTTTAGGAAATTATCACACGGGAAACAGAAGTTTATACAGATGATACTTTTGTGACACAAACTGGAATTAGGTTAAAATAGAACCGGCAGCAACCAACAAGAACAATAATAATCCCCAAACAAACAAATGGAAGGTTGGCTATGTGATTTCCAAGCTTACCTTGACCCAAAACAAGTGTGGAGGAAGATTGGAATAAAGGCTAAGTGACTCTAGCAAGACACCAACACCAAAGACAAAGAAA
>QAOC01048152.1:72220-103646 GCA_003255005.1 Begonia fuchsioides | reverse complement strand
GCTCCTCAAGATCACATCGGATCCGCAAGGTCTCAAACTCCATCAAATAGTCTTCGACCGAGAGGCTTCCTTGCTTCAAATTTTGGAGTTGAAAAAACAATTCTTGTCTATAGTGGCTAGGGACAAATCTCCTTTTCATGTCCATTTTCATGGCTCTCCAAGTATTTATTTCTTCCTCACGGTCACGCCTCCTTTGGGCTCTCAAGCTATCCCACCATAAACTTGCATAGTCGTGGAGCTCCAAAGCCACTAGTTGCAACTTAGATTTCTCCGAATAGTTATGGAAATCAAAAACTTTATCCACCTTATCCACCCAAGTCAAATATGTATCTCCATCACAAGAGCCATTAAAAGGAGGAACACTTAGCTTCATATGCCTCAAATCATCCTCACGAGGTTGTCTATCCCGTGGTTCAAACTCATCCTCCGAATCTTCTACTTCATATAATCGGGTCCGAGCACCTCCGGTTCTTCTTCCGGGAGTAACCGGGGGAGGTGGTCTTGGAAGATTTGGTGTCTCCCACCTTTGTAACAAGGCGTCCAACCTTTGATTAATGCCATCAATTTGGTTCTGTAAATTGAACTCACGTTCTTCGGAGGACATTGGAGGTGGAGGTGGTTCACTTGTTGATGGGAGGTCTCGGCTAGGCTGCAAAACTGCTCCACTTCTAGTGGTCATGCCACTACTTTTATGTGCCATAAAAAAAAGGAATTGGATGGATTAATAGCAAGGAACAAGGGAAAGAAGAGCTGTACTCTGATACCATATGACACTCTCGGGGTTAGGAGGTGTCGGGAGAAAAGGGGACTAATGGGAAGACAAGACAATCTGCCGAGAATAAGGAGGACTGGCATAAACAGGGGAGTAAACACACTAGAGCTCCAAATACATACGGGCCCTTGGGCTAAGATTTTGGAGGACTTCAAGGAGTGGGCTAACTTTGGCCAAATTTTCAGAATGAAAACATGTGTAAAACTTAAAATGGCACGGGACTAGTTTCTAATGCACAAACCGACAAAACAGGACTTGGCAGAACAGTAGGCAGTGAACGACTTCTGCACAACTTTCAATACAGAGAGTCTGGGAATTAGAAAATTGGCAGAAATCAATTTCAATTAAAGAGGGAGAGAATGCAAGTGGTTAGACAAAACAAACACGGGTAGATAACAAGATATGAGAGTTTAAAAATCAGTCGACAGAATGGACGGATTTCAGGTACTCGGGTGAAAGACAGTGGAAAGATGAAGGCACAACTCCTAAATGGAGGAAACAGGGGACAAAATGAAAGACCAAATATTTTAAGACACGAATGAAGAACTCACAGTCCAAATTTTAGGAAATTAGCACTCGGGAAACAGAAGTTTATACGGATGATACTTTTGTGACACAAACTGGAATTAGGTTAAAATAGAACCAGCAGCAACCAACAAGAACAATAATAATCCCCAAACAAACAAATGGAAGGTTGGCTATGTGATTTCCAAGCTTACCTTGACCCAAAACAAGTGTGGACGAAGATTGGAATAAAGGCTAAGTGACTCTAGCAAGACACCAACACCAAAGACAAAGAAAGATTATGGATATTACTCACCAAAATCAAATCTTGCCGTGAGAAAAGGGAAGGATTGAGAGAGCTTCAAGCTTCTGCAATTTACCAAATTCTTTTCTACTTCATTAGACGTGGGAGGAGGGATTCATACCCATTAGAACTTACAAAAAAGACAAAAGCAATTAAAAACCTAAATTTAGGACTAATGAGTGGCTAAGTAGGAGGTAGGTGGGAAAAAGGGGCCCACCTTTAACTTGTCTCCCAACTCAAACACTCCCTCGACCTAAACCACGTCTAAAAGACTTTACAAACTCAAACTTCATGGGAAATAATATTTCCCTTAAGCTCCAACATGATGGAGCATAAATTGGTCCAATCCGAATCAATTTCCAGCAAATTGATCCAAACCGAACTAACCTCTATACATCATTTCAAGCTACTAGAATAATTACAATTTACAAGTACTCTAAACAAGCAAGAAATCTCCAAGTGACGAACTAGCAAACCTCCATTGTTGGACCAACCTCTCCTTTGATTTATTGGGCTCCAATCCGTGCTCAAAGTGAAGAGGATTTTTGGCAAGGTTCGGTCCATCACTTGTCCATTGGCAAATGTATATGATCACTTGCATCCTTCTTGGACCACACTTGAACAGCGTCCTCTCCCATGGTGGACAAAGTGAAGTCGGCTTTCCCTTCTTTTGGAGTTGGACATGGCCGAGGCTCGGATAGGTTGTCTCGGCAAGAAAGGCTTTGGGCATCGGTTGTCAACTTCTCCTCTTCAAATTCTCAATGCAAACAATGTTTGGGAAGCTCTTTGTCAAGGGGTGAGGGATCATCTAAGAGGTCCATTAAAGGAAATGTCACACCTGCAAAATCAGCAAACAAGTTAGTAAATTGTCTTGCACGCCCTCGGGTTATGATGCCCTCCGGGTGGTGGTGGCTCTCGAGCATGTCACTCCTCCCCCAAGACTCGAGTTTTCCAGTGAGTTATATCCGGAAACCACCGAGAGCTCCACTCTGATTTTGGCTACCACTCAAGCTTGGTTAGCTAGGCCATACAACACTCCTTCAACCACGTTCTAGTGGAATCCAAGGTAAGGTTGTGAACCTCAAAGCTTCTCCTCCATTCGGGATTATCCCTCCGTGTAAAACTTTTCCGTTCTCCCTTTTTTCTGAGAGCTCCTTTTCAAGCACTCTAGCCATTTTCTGCACATTTTCCGATTCCCTCATCCTTTTAGAGTGACCCTATTTTTTTCCTTCACCCGAGCCAAGCTTCCCCATTCTCCCCCTATTTTCTCTTCTCCATTTCTCTTTAACCGACCCAACCTCCATTCCCATAGCACATCATAAGCCCTACGCCTTTAGCCTAAAATACAAAGCAAAAGCCCAAATCCCAAAACTTAAAGCCTTGAGCATAAAGCATTAGCCCTAAGTCAAAAGCCCTAAGCCCTAAGCCTAAAGCGATGAGAACAAAGACCTATGGCTAAATCTCTAAATCGTAAGCCATAAGCCTTAAGCCTGAAGCCCCAAGCCTAAAACCTTACCCATTAGGCCTTAAAAACAAAGCCCTATGGCCAAAAACCTTTGGCAAAAACCCTAAGCCTTAAGCCCTAAGCCCAAAGCCTTAAGCACTAAGCACTTGGCCCTAAGCCCTAATCCCTATGGCTGATTCCTAGGGCTAATTCCTTATTCCTAAACTATAAGCCCTAAGCCCTACGTACTAAGCCTCAAGCCCTAAGTGCTAAGGTCAAAGCTCAAGCCCTAATCCCAAAACCCTAAGTTGTAAGACAAAAGCCCTAAACCCTAAGCACAAAGCCCAAAGCCCAAAAGCCCAAAGCCATAAGCCCTAAGCTCTAAGCATAGTGCCCTAAAATAAAGGACCCAAGTCGAAAATCCCAAAGTCCAAATCCCAAAGGTCTAAGACCTTAACCCTAAACCTAATCCCTAAGAGCTAAATCAAAAGTTAAAAGTCCTAAGCTGTAAGTCAAAATGCCAAAACCCTAGGTCCAAAGCCATAAGACTAAAGCCCTAGGCCTAAGCATTATGCCCTAATCTGTAAGCTTAAAGCCTACAACCCTATGCGTAAGCCTCAAGCTTAAAGCTCAAAGCTCAAAGCTCAAAGCCTTAAGCCTTCAGCCTTAAGTCCTAAGCTCAAAGGCTTAAGCCCAAATCCCTAATCCTAAAGCCCTAAGCCTTAAGCCCTAGGCACTTAGCCCTAAGAACTAATTTGTAATCTCTAAGGATAATTCATAGCCCTAAGCTTAAGCCCTTAGTTGTAAGCACTAAGCCATAAGACCAAAGCCCTAAGCCTTAAGCCCTAACCCATATGCCCCAAACCATATGACCTTTACCCTTCATCTTTCACCTTAAGCTCTAAGCCCTAAGCACAAAGCCTAAAGCACAAATCCCTACGTCTAAAAAATTAAGTTATAAGCCTTAAGCCCTACAACCAAAGTGCTAAGCTCAGAGGTCTAAACCATGAGCTCTAAGCCTTAAGCCCAAAGCCCTAAGGCCAAAGCCCTAAGCCAAAAACTCTAATCCGTAAGCCCTAAGCCTCTAAGCCAAAGTCCTAAGCCTTAGGCCACAAAGCTATGGCCAAAACCCTAAGCCTTAAAGCCTTAAGCCCTAAGCACTCAGCTAAGCGAAAAGGCCAAAGCCCAAAGCCCTAAGCCAAAATCCAAAGCCCTAAGCCCAAAGCGCTATGCCCAAAGCTAAAAATGCTTAGCCCTATGTCCTAAGCCCTACACCCTACACCCTACGCTCAAAGCCTGAAGCAAAAAAAAATGAAAAAAAAAAACCAAACTGCCAACGCCCATAGTGCTAAGACTTAAGCCGAAAGCCATAAGCCCTAAGCTCTAAAGCCTCAAGCCCTACGACTAATGCCCTAGGCCCTAAGAGTTAAACACTAATTCCTATGACCCAAGCCCATAGCCTTACTCCAGAAGCCCTTAGCCCAAAGCACAGTGCCCAACACCTAAAGCTCAAAGCCCAAAGCCATAAGCTTTAAGCATAAAGCCATGCAGCAAAGCCCTAAACCCAAAGCCAAAAGCTCAAAGCCCTAAAACCTAAACCCAAAGGCCAAGTCCATAAGACCAAAACCCAAAGTTTGATGCCCTACGGTTTATGCCCAATGCCCTCAACCCTAAGCCCTAAGTTTTATCTTTTGATCATTAAGGCTTATGCCCTAAGGTATAAGCCCTAATCTCAAACCCCAAATCCATGGGCTTAAAGTTATAAGTCACATGCCCTAAACCCTACGATCTCTACCACACGCCCTAAGCACTAAGCCTTAAGCCCTAAGCCAAAAGCACAAAGTCTAAAACCCAAAGCTATATGCCATAAAATCTAATGCCCTCAGCCCAAATATGAAGCATAAAGCCCTACGACCAAAGCCCTAAGCCCAAAGGTCTAAACTGTGAGCCCTAAGCCTTAAGGCCAAAGCGTTAGGCTAAGAGGTCTAATCCCTCAAACCTAAGCCCTAAGCACAAATTCCTAAGCCCTAAGCCCTAGTCCCTAATCCCTAAGCAAAAAGCCCTAAGGTAAAAGATCTAATTCTTAAGTCTTAAGCCCTAAGCATAAAGTCCTAACCCGTAATCCCTTAGCAAAAGCCGAAAGGCAAAATCCATATGCCTTAATACCCAAGCTCAAAGCCCAAAGCCTAAAGCCCAAATCCATATGCCTTATTCCAAAGCCATAAGCACTACAACATATGTGTTACACCCAATGTTGTAAGTACTAAGCTGAAAGCCCAAAGTCCTAAGACGTATGATTTAAACCCTATGGCTTCTACCCTGTACACTAAACTCATAGCCCAAATCCCAAAGGCATAAGACCTTAGCCCTAACACAAAAGCCCTAAGCCCTTTGGCCTCTACCTATGCCCTAAGCCATGTACCCTACGCCCTAAGCCATATACCCTGAGCCCAAAGCCCTTAGCCCTAAGACTTAATCATAAAGCACTTCAGCTTAAGCCTAAACCCCAAAGCCATAAATCCGGAGCCTTAAGCCCTAAGGCCAAATCTCTAAGCCAAAATCACTAAGCACTAAGCCCAAAGTCCTTAGCCTTAAGCGTTAAAAGCAAAGCCCTATTGCGTAGAGCATTAACGCTTAAGCCTTAAGCCCTAAGCACAGAGCCAAAAGTCATATGAAGTCCAAAGCCCTAACCTAACGCCCTAATTCCTAAGTTGAAAACCCAATGGCCTATGCCCTAATCTGACATGCAACGAGATGCCTTGCATCTTCTCACTTGGGAAATGATGAACGTGGAATAACTATGGAGGAACTAACCCCAAAGGACAGAGAGCAGCCAAAGCATCTTCTCACTTGGGAAGTCTTGGAAAAGGAGGTCGACATCGAAGCACCTTCGAGCTTGGAACACCTTGGAAGAAAAGGCAATGCCGAAGCAAGGGAGGAAGGAAACCCGGGTACATGTCGGGTCTAGGTCGGGCTTAGGTCGGGCCCCATGGAGCATGGCGCCAATCCGACCATCCTTCCCTTTTTCTTGCTTTATTTTTTTTCCTTTTTAAATTTGCAAAAACAATTATTTAGGGTTTTGTGGGTTTTGCATGGGTTTGGTTTGGGTTTCCATGGGTTTGGTGTTATCTTTTGCATGGGTTTTTGCTTTTGGGAATGCATGGATCGCAGCCAGTGGAAGGGGAACCAATTTCGTGGACCACACTCCCATGGCCTCCCCCAAAATTGGGTAAATGTTGAGTGGTCTTTTCCACCCTTTCTTTTTGTGCAAGCACCAAATCAGGTAAGCTGTAGGTGGCCATCTGATTTGGTTGTTTCTCTCCAATGTGAGGGAGATTAAAACTCTCCCATCACCGAGCATTGTAGGGAGTTGAAGTTTGAATACAAAAGTGCTTTGCATTTTCTCCTTGGCTGTGGTTTTTCTTTCAACCAAGACTTGGCTCTCCAGTGGGTAATATCCGGCGACATCCAAGAGGTTCTCCAAGGTTTTGGCTTCCCTTCCGAGCTAGGGTAAGCTAGGCCATGCTACATGTCTTCAGCCACTCTTCCGTGGTCTTAGGGTAAGCGTGTAATCCCCATTAGCTCATCTCCATCTCCGGTGACTTTACATTTTCCGACCAACCCCCATTTCTTCTTTGATAACCACGCTTTTGGCACCTGATACTCCCCTTTGCCCAACTTCCGATTCCCCAAAGATTTTACTCTCACTTTTAGAGGTTACGCTCTTCCCTCATCCATAAACAAGCCCTCTAAATCTCGGTTGCAAACTCTATATGCAACTCAAGAACTCCCTTTCTCAATTTCACCCGTTTTCGGCCCATTTCTCCCCTCCTTTTTCACCTGAAGCCCTCTTTATTCCTCTTTCCACTCTTGTAGCTTGTCATTTGGTATCAGATCTATTCATCCCATCCCACCCTTCTACTCTTCTAGTATTTTGGCTCTCCTGTGGAGTTAAAGAATAATGACTCGAAGTGGAGCAAACCGCAACCCAAACAAAGACCATATTCCACCACAAAATCCACCTCCGGTGACCCCTAACCCGGAAGTGGCAGAGTCAAGCATACAAGGACAACTCGATGAGATCCATAAAAAGTTTGAGATGGTTTTCCAAAGGTTGGAGGCAGCTTTCTCTCCAATGAGGACCCCTCCAACCCTTGCTCCAAGGAGAAGACCCGGAAGTGGCATGAGGAGGCCACAATATGAAACAACCGAGGACTCCGATGAAGAGTTTGGTTACAATGACCAACCCACCCGTGAAGATGAAATGAAAATATCAAGGTAACCATTCCACCCTTTAATGGTTCCTAAAATGGTGATGCATTCCTTGATTGGGTTGAAAAAGTAGATAAAGTATTTGATTGCTATAACTATTCAGAACGGTTGAAGTTACAATTAGTTTCTTTGGAGTTAATCGGGTATGCTAGCTTATCGTGGGATAGTTTGAAGGCCTAAAGGAGGCGTGATGGTAAGGATGATATTCCTACTTGGAGAGCCATGAAACTCTTCAATGAGAAATAGGTTTGTGCCGAGCCACTACAAAAAAAAAACTCTTCCTCCAACTCCAAACATTGCAGCAAGGAACCCTCTCGGTGGAGGAGTATTTGACCAAATTTGAAACACTTAGGATTCGGTGTGATCTAGATGAACCCGAGGATCAAATCATTGCTAGATTTTGCGGGGTTTAAACAAAGAGATTGGAGATATAGTGGAACTACAACCTATTGACACCATGGATGCAATGATTCAACTTACCATGAAAGTGAAGAGGCAAGTGAAGAGAAAAGGAAAGGGGTTGACTAACCGATTTGCTACCAAGACCACCCCTCCATACAAACCCTTCTCTAAGGCTAAGGAGAAACCCCCTTTTGTGAAGCCTTGGTCCCAAAGGAGAGACGACGAGGGGAAGCCTAATGATGAAGGCAATCGGGCTCGAGCAATGGAGATTAAATGTTTCAAATGTCTTGGCTTAGGCCATATTGCCTCTCAATGTCCAAACAAGAGAGTCATGATTCTTAGGGAGGACACCAATGAAGTGGTGACATGCCACGGGATACGTTGCCTCAAGGAGCCATGACCCGAAGTCGAGCCAAAAGATTTCCTAATTTGTTTGTTCATTTTGCAGGGATCCTATCTAATGGAATATCATTCATGGAGCCTTCTTCTAATGATCAAGAGCAGCTCAAACATCTTATTTCATGGATTGATCAAGGAGAATAAGTGAAATAGACCCGAGAAGATAGTGCACCCAGTTTTCTAGCCCGAGAAGATAGTGCACCCGGTTTCTAGCATTGGATGGCCCATGCAATACTATTTCATTTACAATTTTTATCTTTAGTATTAGCTCATTTTAATGTCTAGTTTCGTGCACATGAGTATGACATGGGTTTTTATGTGTTTCTTATAGGTTTTGTGGGTTTCTTATGGGTTTTATGGGTTTCTTATGGGTTTTACGGGTTTTATGGGTTTCTTATGGGTTTCTACTTTTTTATTAGCAGTCAACTCTCTCCCTTCACGTTGAGGGAGTTTATTCTCATCCATGTGATGTTAGTTAGCTGCTAACAAATTGCTAGAATTTATTTTTTTTTTTTTTTTTTCAAGTTGAAAGTAGTCACTATATTTGGGTTGATTCATTAAACTGAATGTGGCTATAATTTCAGCCTACTTAGAGTCTATAAATACCTCACTTGAGGGTGATTGTAATCAGCTTTGTGATATTGAAAATTAGAGTGCATTGGCATTTCTCTAGAATTCATTTCCTAAGCTCCCTTCTGATCGACCTCCGGTGAGTCATATCCGGCCGTCCAAGAAGAACCCAATTCAGCTTACTTTCGAGCTAGTGAGTTGAGTTTTTCTTGCTGCTTCCATCATCCTTGCAAGGAAGAAAGGTTAGTAGCAAGTTCCATTTAGCTCTTCCCTCCGTTTTGTAATCATTATCCTCCATCAAACTCTCCAAAAATCAGCCATAAATTCTCATCCCCAAACACATTCCGACCTCCATAAAATCAGCCAACCTTCACCAAAACCATCCTTCAATTTTCAATTTCGTGTTATTTGGTATCAGAGCCTAAAATCCCTTCCCACACTTCCATTTCTACTTTGATTATCTAATTTTCATGCAATTAAGTGATGAATACTAGAATTGGAGCTTCACACCTCAACAACCGGGAATCGGTGCCCTAAAATGCACCCCTAACCTATCATGATCAAGCCGAGTCTAGTGTTCAAGGCCAAATTGATGAGATTAATAAGAAGCTTGAGTTACTGCTGCAAAGGTTGGATGCTAATCCACCTCCTATGAAAGTTCCTCCAACCCTATTTCCAAAGAGAAAACTTGGAGGTGGCTTATTTGCTTCAAAACGTCCAGCTATCAATGAATCCGAGGGAGACTATGAGGTGCACGAGCATTTCAACCGTGATGATGACATGAGAAACATTAAGGTATCAATCCCTTCCTTTAATGGTTCTTGCAATGGAGATTCATTTCTAGATTAGGTTGAAAAAGTAGACAAGATTTTTTACTGCTATAATTATTCAGAGAAGATGAAATTAAGGTTATTTTCTCTAGAATTAACCGGGTATGCCAGTTTATGGTGGGATAGTATAAAGGCTCAAAGAAGAAATTATGATGATGTTGAAATTCTCTCTTGGAGAGCTATGAAGTTATTGATGAGAAAACGGTTTGTTCCAATCCATTACAAACAAGAGTTATTTCTTCAACTCCAATCCTTGAAACAAGGCAATCTCTCGGTAGAAGACTATCTAACCGAGTTTGAGACTTATCAGATTCGTTGTGATCTTGAAGAACCAGAGGAACAGATTATTGCAAGATTTATACGGGGTTTAATCAAGGAAATTAGTGATATAGTAGAGTTACAACCCGTGGATACTGTGGATATGGTTATTCAACTTGCCATTAAGGTGGAGAGGCAAGTAAAAAGAAAGGGGAAAGGAGTATTTAACTGATATCTGACCAAGATCATAACTCCTTACAAGCACATTCCAAAAGAGGAAGACAAACTTCAATCTACAAAACCGTGGCTACAAAAGAAATAAGGAGCCATCAAACCAATTGTTGAAGTAAGTCAACCCCGATCAAGAGAAATCAAATGCTTCAAGTGCCTCGGTTTAGGACACATTGCTTCCCAATGTCCTCATCGTAGAGTGATAGTTCTTAGAGAGGAAACTAATGAAGTTGTGAGTGAGGATGAAACGTTGGAAGAAACTGAAGAAGAACATGAAGTTGAAGAAGAGACTTGTTATGCACAAGAAGGGCCATTATTGATGGTGATTCGTCGGGTGTTGACTACTCAAACCCAAAATGAAGATGTTCAAAGGGAAAATATCTTTCATAGCCATTGCCTTATCCAAGGGAAGGTATGTTCTCTAATTATTGATGGGGGTAGTTGTACTGATGTTGCTTCTTGTGAACTTCTTGATAAATTGGGACTAGAAACTTCCTTGCATCCGAATCCTTATCAACTGAAGTGGCTGAATGACAAAGAAGATATAAAGGTGACAAAGCAAGTAAACTTTGGATTTTCCATTGGCGGATATAAAGACAGGGTGTTATGTGATGTTGTTCCCATGAGTGCTAGTGAAATATTATTGGGAAGACCTTGGCAATATGATCAAAGAGTTGTTTATGATGGTTACACCAACCATTATTCTTTTAAGTTTGGAGAAAAGGGCATCAAATTAGCCCCCCTTGAACCAGAGCATGTTGCTAAGGATGAAGTAGCTAAAAAGAAAGGTATGTCTAAATCTAACTTTCTATTATCTAAGAAAGAATTGATAAGGTCAATCCGAGAGGGTGGACCTATTATTTTGTTGATGTTCCGTGAAAGGCTTGAAGAAATAGGTGAAATGCCTTAGGAGGTTGTGACCTTGCTTGAAGAATATAAAGATATATTCCCAGAAGAGTTACCTCAAGGGTTACCATCCTTCTGAGGCATTGAGCATCAAATTGACCTACAACCGGGTGTAGTATTACCCAATCGGCCTTCTTATCGACTTAATCCTGAAGAGACTAAAGAGCTCCAAAGGCAAGTACAAGAACTTCTTACTAAGGGTTATATTCAAGAATCTTTAATTGTGCTGTTCCTACTCTCTTAGAGCCCAAGAAAGATGGAAGTTTCCGAATGTGTGTGGATAGTAGGGCCATTAATCAAATCACTATCAAGTATAGTATCCTATTCCACGACTTGAAGACTTATTGGATGAACTCAGTGGGCCATGTTGCTTCTCTAAGGTGGACTTGAAAAGTGGCTATCATCAAATAAGAATGAAGGAGGGAGATGAATGGAAAACTACATTCAAGATGAAGTTCGGCCTCTTTGAATGATTAGTGATGTCTTTCGGTCTATCTAATGCTCCTAGCACATTTATGAGATTAATGCATTTTGTGTTTAAGGATTTCTTGGGAAAATTTATTGTGGTACACTTTGATGATATTTTGGTGTATAGTGCAGACTTGGATACTCATCTTAAGCATCTTAGAATGTTGTTTGAAACACTCCAGGTGACTAAACTATTTGGTAATTTCGTGAAATGTGCTTTTGTGCAAAAGAGGGTCCATTTTCTAGGTTTTATCATCTCTAAGGATGGAATTGACGTAGATGATTCCAAGATTGAAGCCATTAAAGCCTGGCCTACTCCCAAGAATGTTTCGGAGGTTAGAAGTTTTCATGGCCTTGCTTCCTTTTATCAAAGATTTATTAAAATTTTTAGCTCGATTGTTGCTCCTTTAACTGATTATACCAAGAAGGGAAAGGAATTTGAATGGACTCCCAGCTTTCAAGGAAGTTTTGAGTTGATCCAACTCAAGCTTTGTGAAGCACCTATTCTAATGCTACCTTATTTCAACAAAGTTTTTGAAGTACAATGTGATGCATCCGGGCTTAGGATTGGAGTTGTTTTACTGCAATAGGGGAGATCAATTGCTTATTTCAGTGAAAAGCTCAAGGGTGCATCCCTCAACTATTTTATGTATGATAAGGAGTTCTATGCAGTTATTAGAGCTTTGGAGGTATGGCAACATTATCTCTTATCTAAGGAGTTTATTATTTAAACCGATCATCAAGCTCTTAAGCATATTAAAAGCCAAGGCAAGCTGAATCGAAGGCATGACAAATGGGTGGAATTTCTTGAAAGATACCCTTACATTATCAAGTACAAGAAGGGTGAATGCAACGTGGTGGCCGGCGCACTATCAAGAAAGTGTGTTCTTTTAACCGAATTATCTATTAACTTCTTTGGTTTTGATTGGATCAAGGAAGCTTATAAGGATGATCAAGATTTTGTCGAATGGTATGAATTGAGCTTGAAGAAAGAAGATTGTGGTTATCATTTGATGGATGGTTTTTTTATTCAAAGGGAGTAAACTTTGCATTCCTAAAGGGGGCATCCGAGAGTCTCTCATTAAGGAAGCACATAGTGGTGGCCTAGCTAGTCATTTTGGTGAGAAAAAAGACTTTAGAGGCAGTTAAAGAACATTTTTATTGGCCACATTTGTTTCGAGATGTATACAAGGTGGTGGAGAAATGTATTATTTGCAAGAAAGCAAAGAGTAGAGTGCTTCCTCAAGGGCTTTACATGCCACTACCCGTTCCTAGCCATCCTTGGGTAGAGGTAAGCATGAATTTTGTTCTAGGTCTTCCAAGGACTTGTAGAGCAAAAGATTCAATTATGGTAGTTGTTGATCATTTTTCTAAAATGGCTCACTTTGTGGCTTATTCTAAGACCGATGAACCTAATCATGTGTCTGAATTATTCTTCAAAGAAGTGATGTGTCTTCATGGCATTCTGAGATCTATTGTATCGGATTGGGATACTAAGTTCTTAAGTGGATTTTGGAAGACCCTATGGAGGAGGGTGGGTACCAAATTGCTTTTTAGCACCTCTTATAATCCACAAACCGATGGGAAAACCGAGGTTGTCAATCGCACATTGGGAAGCTTATTAAGAACCATTGTAAAAACTTCCATCATGCGCCTCATTATTATGAAACCAACGTTGAAGCAACGCCGGTGAAAGAACATGTAGAGAACATAGAGTTCCATGTGGCTTATGTGATCTCTATGCCCATCCTTAGGCAAGATGTTGTAGGTGGTGATATGGTGAACTAATTGTGCCGTGATGTTGAGGTCACTAGCTTTCGATTTGTATGGCACATTTTCGGGATCCCTAGTAACCAATCTCAGAAAATTCTTGTAATCTGAGCACCGAACCAGAGAGGGCTCCTTCCCTTGTTCATAGTATTGATCAGTGTGCTCGTTAATTTGATAATTCAGTAATGAATTCAAAAATGAAACAGTGATATTGATTGGTTTGCCATACACAAGGCTCTTTAGGTAAAGGGATGAGGGGTAGAATGCAAATTGGCATAAAATAGGCAAATCGCCTCCTCATGGTATTGCTTCCTAAAGCTAAACAGAGTGGTTAATCCCAAGTAGTCACTTGATTCAGAAAAATCTATTTGTTGAATGCAATGAGGCCTATAAACTCTACTCAAGATTAATGGTTTGGATTGAAAGATTTGGAAATACATATCTTGAGCCGACTCATTTTGGAATAAGTGTTTGTTAATTGTCGGAGGAGGAGGAAGAGGGTTATCGGATTTTGATGTAGATGATCGTTTCTGCTTGACTAGTGGTTGAGAGGAGGAAGCCATAATGTGTGAGGAAGAGAGGAATCAAGAGAAGCGAGCGTCGGACAATAAACAGGACAATGAACGAAGGAGAAGGGAGACGCTAGAGAGATTTTGTGCGGGAAAGGTATTTTGAATACCTAACACAATTGTGGAATAGGGTTTTAAAACCCGCGACAAAACTAAAAATTGGTCAATCGATCGTGGATGGTGTCGACCGACCGAAAGCAGAATCGATGGACCGGTCAACATACTCCTGTTTATGTCGACCGTTTTATGTCAGATTAGAAGGACAGGTCGACATACTCCTTGTTGTGCGACCGTTGTCACGAAAAGCAGCAGAAAGAAAAATGATGCATCTAAGCACCATCAAATCAGATTGCCCCCAATTGAATTCTAATTCCACAAAAAGTCTTCTCATCTAGAGGCTTAGTAAATATGTCCGCCAATTGGTCACAAGAATTGAAAAATTTCAAAACAACATCTCCTTTTTGGACATGATCTTTGATAAAATGATATCTAATTTCTATATGCGTAGTCCTAGAGTGTAAGATAGGATTTTTGGAGATGTTTATTGCACTAGTGTTGTCACATCTTATTGGAATCTTAGAAAATGAGAGGTTATAGTCTTCTAAAGTGTGCTTCATCCAAAGAATTTGTGCACAACAACTACCGGCCGCTATATACTCACTTTCGGAGGTTGAAAGTGCCATAGAGTTTTGTTTCTTAGAGAACCATGATACTAAAGATTCACCTAAGAATTGGCATATACCACTAGTACTTTTCCTATCTACAAGGCTCCCGACATAATCTGAATCAGAATATCTGATTAAATTAAAGGAAGTACCCTTGGGATACCATAAACCTAAATCAAGTATTCCACTTAAGTATTTGAAAATTATTTTAACGGCATTCAAGTGAGACTCCTTAGGAGAGGCTTTGAATCTAGCACAAAGGTAAACACTAAAGAGAATGTCGGGTCTACTAGCAGTTAGATATAACAATGAACCAATCATACCATGAAATCTCTTAATATCCACATCTTTTCCTCCTTCATCCTTGTCCAATTTGGTTGTGGTACTCATTGGTGTCCTGGAAGATTTACAAGAGTCCATTCCAAATCTCTTGAGTAATTCCTTGATATATTTCTCTTGGCAAATAAATGTTTCATCTAAGGATTGTCTAATTTGAAGTCCTAAGAAGAATTTAAGCTCCTGCATCATGCTCATTTCAAATTTATCTTGCATGAGAGAAGCAAAACTTTCACACAGGTTTTTGTTGGAGGCTCCAAATATAATATCATCCACATAAATTTGGACAAGGAGCAAATCATTACCAACATGTTTAGTGAAGAGGGCTGAGTCAATTTTCCCATTTTGAACTCTCTAACCAAGAGAAAGTTCTTCATCCTATCGTACCAAGCTCGAGGAGCTTGCTTAAGACCATAGAGAGCTTTATGAAGTTTATAAACATTGTCTATCTTGTCAAAGGCCTCAAAACCTATAGGTTGTTCTACATAGACTTCTTCCATAATATATCCATTTAGGAATGCACTCTTAACGTCCATTTGAAATAGAGTGAAGTCTTTCTGGCAAGCATAGGCAAGAAGCATGCCAATTGACTCCATTCGGGCCACCGGTGCAAAGGTCTCCTCAAAATCTATACCTTCTTATTGATTATATAACCTTTTGCTACTAATCTTGCCTTGTTTCTAATGACAATCCCATGTTCATCTAGTTTATTCTTGAATACCCATTTAGTTCCAACGATGGTGCGATAATTAGGTCTAGGAACTAATTCTCATACTTGGTTTCTCTCAAATTGATTAAGTTCCTCTTGCATGGCCAATATTCAATTTTTGTCCTTTGCGGCCTCATCGAACTTCTTAGGCTCTACTTGAGATAAGAATGCTACATTGGCACATAGATTCCTAAGAGAGGCTCTAGTTTTAACCCCTAATGAGGGATCACCTACCACATCTTCTAATGGATGGCTTTTTGAATATCTCCACTCTCTAGGAAGGTCTCTATTAGTATGGCTCACCGGTTCTGATTCTAGAGAGATTGGAGGATTTTCAGATGGAGTAACCTCAAGAGAGTCTTTCTCATTTTCTTCTAGAGTCAAAGAATCTAGTTCTTTTACGAGCTCATCACTTTTGTCCATATTAATTGATGAAGAAGGCAATTCATCAAAAGTGATATGCATTGATTCTACAACTACTAGAGTTCTCTTGTTGAACACCCTATAAGCGTTGCTAGACACTGAATATCCTAGAAGAATTCCAAAGTCGGTCTTTGAGTCAAATTTTCCTAGATTGTCCTTGGTATTCAGGATATAACATTTGCATCCAAAGGACCTAAAGTATTTTACACTTGGGGTTTTGCCCGTCCAAAGCTCGTAAGGGGTCTTTTCTTAGATTGGGTGAATTGATATTCGGTTAATTATATAACAAGTCGTGGCAACGACTTCAGCCCAAAAATACTTAGGAAGAACATTTTCACTAAGCATGGTTCTAGCTAGCTCTTGAGGAGTCCTAGGGGAAGAGAAGTTGTGATTGATACCATACTTAAGACATAAAAGTTCAAATCTCTCATTTTCAAATTCTCCTCCATGATCACTCTAAATAGCTACAATGGAGAGATCTTTTTCATTTTGAACTCGCTTCCTAAAAGATAAGAAAGTCTCAAAAGTCTCATCCTTAGATCTAAGAAAGAATACCCAAGTGAATCTTGAGAAATCATCAACAATCACAAAAGCATAATGTTTACCACCTAGACTTGCTACTTTGGAAGGACTGAAAATGTCCATGTGAAGGAGTTGAAGGGGTTTAGAGGAAGACACATTGCCTTTTGAAGCAAATGGACTATTTGTTTGCTTCCCTATTTGACATGCATTACAATTTTTATCCTTCTCAAAAGATATTCTTGGAAGGACCCTAACAAGATTTTTATTTGAGATCTTAGCTAAGGTATCCATGCTAACGTGGTCTAGTCTCCTCTGCTATGACCAACTNTTCCTTTTTAAATTAGCTATCTCCTCTTGCAAGGGAGTAAATGTACTATTGTGTTCCTTAGTTAGTACTGCATGTTCCCTTTTTAATTGTTTATATTTAGATTTCAACACATTAAAATCATTAAGTAAATCATTGAATGCATCAAACTATTCATTATCTTCATCAGAATTATCTAAAGAAAAAGATGAAGATGAGTACATATTTGCGTTCCTTTTTAAATTAGCTATCTCCTCTTGCAAGGGAGTAAATGTACTATTGTGTTCCTTAGTTAGTACAGCATGTTCTCTTTTTAATTGTTTATACTTAGATTTCAACAAATTAAAATCATTAAGTAAATCATTGAATGCATCAAATAATTCATTATCTTCATCAGAATCATTAGGTTTAGGATATGAGGATAAGTCATGTACCTTATCCTCCTTTGCTATGAAGCACATATTTGCTGGTTCTTCGTCTTCAGCTGAAGAAGAAGATGAGTCACTGTCATCCCAAGTAGCTTTCATTACTTTCTTCTTAGAGGTGTCACCCCTTTACAAATTTGCTAAAGAGAATTGATAAAAGTATTTACAGTTTCTAAACCGACTCTCTCAATCAAAAATGAATGATCTAAAGTAAATACAAGAGATGAGAGAGTAACAGATAAATCAAGAATGATTTTGGTAGAGTTTTGACGTATCTTTCTCTCTCAAAAAATCATCCCCTCAAATAGCTTTTCTTCAGCTATTTATAATTTTTCAGCTGCTCAGGCTCGGGCAGTCGACATATGGATGAGAGCGGTACACCGCAATATAGCCGTTTAGACTCATTATAAAATAGTCGTTGGAGCTTTGTCTCTTGTAGTTGTTCCTGAGCGGTCGACCTACAATCGAGCGGTCAACATAGATTTTGACTCTGGAGCTTCTGCGGTCCACCTTAGTGTATATCGGTCGACATAGATTTAGTCTCTGGAAACTCTGGCAGTTGACACAAGTTGTAAGCGGTCAATATAAGACTTTATCGGTCGACATAGGTTACATCTCTGGAACTTTGCATCGGTCGACATAGGTCTTGTGTGGTCGACATAAATTTTGTCTCTGGAACATAGCCGGTTGACATAAGTGTTTATCGGTATTCATAGGCTTTGTTTCTAGAACTTCGGCGGTAGACATCTCTTTTCTGGAATTTTTGCGGTCGACACATGTGAACAGCGGTCGACATATCATGAGAGAACTTACAAAATTCTGCAGCACTCGACCAACTTGTTAGACATTAAATGTACCCTTTGGCAAGGGTATTTCTCTTGAGAAATTAAGTCTATGAGATACACTACAACATAACTTACTTTAACTTTCATACATTTATATGAACGATAACTATCATAAAAAATAATTAGTTACTTTAAAAACTTTAAAGCCAACAGCTATATCGAGCAAATTTTCTTGCCCATATTATCTTTGAAGATGATATTTTTTTTGATCTAGCAAAGATTCAAGTAATCAAATATTGGCCACAGCCAAGGAGTGAGGGAGATGTACAACAATTGTCACCTTTACCAATTGCATTATAATTGGAGATATAAAGATTCAGTCTAGAGCTTATAACGGAAGTGACTAGTAAATAAGTGCATTGACGGTTAGATCTGGCCTACCCCATACGCCGAAACCTCAAAGCCAAAATACAAAAGCCCTAAGTTGAAAGTCATATGCCTTAAGCCTGAAGCCATACGCCGATAGCCCTAAGCCTTATAGCTGCAAGCCCTTAACCTTAAGCGTTTTTCCAATGCCTTGATAGCAAAGCCCTAAGTCCTACACCCCAAGCTCAAAGACCTATGGCCAAACACATAAGCCCAATGCCATATGTCCTAAACCTAAAACCTTAAGCCCAAAACCTGAAGCCTAATGTCCTAAGCACCAATCTATAAATCCTTAGCCTAATCCCTATCCCATAAGCCTTAAGTCCTAAGCCATAAGCCCTAAACTCAAAACCCTAAGCCCTAAGCCATAAGCCATCAGCCTTGTACCCTAAGGCCTCTATCCTACTCCCTAAGACCTAACTCCAAAGAACAATGCCAAATGCCTCGGACACAAAGCCCTAAGGCATAAGACCTAGGCCCTAAGCCCTTAGCCTAACGAATAAAACTTTACAGCCAAAGTCCTATGCCCAAAACTCAAAGCCTTAAGCCCTAAGCCCTACGCCTTAAGCCATAATCCCTAAGCCCCAAAAATGTAACACCTAGGCGTAAGGCCTAGGCCCTAAGCCCTGAGCCCTAAGCCTTAAACATAAAACCTTATGGCCAAAGCCTTAAGCCTAAAGCCCAAAGCCCTAAATCCTAAGCCCAAAGCTCAAAGCCTTAGGGCTTAAGCCTCAAGTCTTAAGCGCTAACCCCTAAGTCATAAGCCCAAAGTGCAAAGTTCAAATGCCAAATTCATATGTTGTAATTTCTAAGCCCGAAGTCTTAAGCCCAAAGTCCATGTCCTAAGCCCTAAGCATAAAGACTTACGGCCAAGGCCCAAATGCCCAAAACTCAAAGACCTAAATCCTAATCCCTAGAGCCACCTATGCCGAAAGCCCTAACCTCCTAAGCTTTAAGCCCTAAGCCAAAAAATCTAAGTCCAAATCCCCAAGCTCCAAGCCGTAGGCCTAAAGCCTAAAGCCCAAAGCTCAAATCTCAAAACTCAAAGCCCAAAGCCGTAAGTTGAAAGGCCAAAGCATTAGCACCTAATCCCTAAGCGTATAGTCGCAATCCCTAAGGTGAAAACATAACCCATATGCCCTATACCTACCTATGTCATACGCCAAAAGCCCAAAGCCAAATGCAATAAGAAAAAAGCTCTAAGCCCTAAGCCATTTTCCCTAAGCCCTCAGCCCAAAAATCTAATCCCTAAGTGCTAAGCCCAAAGCCCTACAACCAAAGTCCTAAGCCCAAAACTAAAAGCCCAAAATAGTAAGCCCTATGCTCTAAGCTCAGAGGTGAAAGCCCTAAGCCATATGGCCTAAGCCGTTTGAAAGCCCTATGACCTAAGACTTAAGCCATTTGATGACATCCCTAAGCCCTTAATCCTAAAGCCCTTATCCCTAAGCCATATCCCTATGCCCTGATAGCGAAGCCATAAGTCCTACCTCCAAGGTTAAAGACCTACAACCAAAAACCTAAGCCTAAAGCTTGACGCCCTATGCCCTAAGCCAAAAGCCTTATTCCAAAAACCATAAACCCAAAGTCCTAAGTACTAAGCCCTATATCCTAATGATAATTTGTAAGCCATATGCCATAAGACCTAAGTCGTAAGCCATAAGACCCAAACCTTAAGCCCTAAGCTCAAATTCCTCAGCTCTAAGCCATCAACCTTAAGCCCTACACACTAATGCCTTTACCCTACTCCTTAAGACCTAGGACCAAAGAACAAAGCCAAAGGCTCAAGGTATAAGACAAGACCCTAGGCAATAAGTTTTAAGCATAAAACCTTATGGCCAAAGGTTAAATCCCAAAGCTCTAAATCCTTATCTAGAAGGTCAAAGCCTTAAGCCTAAAACCCTAAGCACTAAGCACTATGTCAAAAGCCCTAAGGTTTAAGCCCTACTATCAAAGTTGAATACCTTAAGTCCAAAGGGTCTGTACCTAAACATTGAGATTTCGACTTGTATGGGTTGCAAGTGGCCCTTCCTTTATTAAATAAGCTCTTTCTACTTCTCCTTTTGATCTTGTGCCCCTACACATAAAAAGCACCCATCGTCCACTCAGGGGGTTGCAGACACATCTGCTCGGATTACAGGTGACCGTTACAAGAATGGCAGGGAAGTTAACAGTACCCGACGACATTCAGGGATGGATGTAGACCCCACAGGCAGGGATAATCATTCTGGTCTTGTGAGAGGTGGCGACCATTCTCAAGAACCATAAAGCCTAAGTTGCAGGTTGAGGGAAGCCCTATGAGTCACTGAAACGACGGCAAGGGTCCTTGATCTTCTTAATCAGGGAGCAAAAAACAGGCTTTGCTCCCCTTGACAATATGAAGAAAGAAATAAGGGTAAAAGTTTAGACCGCTCACAGATAGGGGTATTAGTTGCCGAGCGGAGAAAGCGACTCCAATATATGTCAATGCTTTCTCTTGCTCTCAGTTTCTGTCTCTAGTCAATGTTGGGCTAAAGCTGGCTGGCTGTTCTGCCCCTAAGTCTTGTATCTTTTTTTTATCTAATATTCATTGATAGAACTCAAAGAATAATGGTTATACAATTGATCAGAAGAGAGTTTTTGTATTGGTAGTTTAGCTACCGGCCCAAACAAAAGAGATTAGCCTCTTGATCGATCGATTGATTGGATCGAAGAAGGGATAAGCTCTATGCCTTGAACCCTACGGCCTCTCCCCTATGCCTTCAGCCAAAAGCCCTAAGCCTTAAGCTGTAAATCTTATGTAATATCAGTGTACGTATTAAGTGCTTTCAGTTATTATATGGTGTAATTTTAACTTAGTTTAGTGTGATACATGCTGAATTAGGAGTAGGAAAGGAAAGAAAATTTGAATATGACACATGTCACTATAGGATTAGTGTCTAATCCTGATTAAAGCATAACAAAGGAAAATTATGTGGTCATTAAGGTTTACTAATCATGATTAATTAAGTTAACCATCGGGATTAGCTTGAAGCTAATGTGATTAATTAGTTAAGCTAAGTATGATTTAAGTGATGATAATGAAGGTATTTTAAAAATTAAAGAAACAGGTAATGGTAAAATGGTAAAACTAAATGGATAAATTTGGCAAAAAGCTTATTGCACCCCATGAACCATATAGAAGTGTTGGAGAGTTGCTAGTGATAAGCCATTTTAGTGCTAAAAAGTTAGAAGATGTGAAAGAGAGAAAATTGAGAGAAAAGAGTTTTAGAGAGAGAAAGTGAAAGTTAGGGGAAGGAGTTTAAATTGGCTTCCAAGCCACAAAATTGTCAATTTAGTGCAATTTTAGATTTTGTGTCTGAAACTAAAGCTAGACTAATCCAATATCCTAGATCTTTTAGCACGTTAAATGAGACACCTTGAGTGACATTTGGGTTTTGGAATCATAGCATGTCATGGGGTATAGAACAAGTTATGATATTTTGAAATTATCACAAAACAAGACATTGATTCCAAAAATTATAAATAATATTACGTAATTGAGGTGAAAACAGTTGTACCAAATACTAGAAAGATTTTATAAGGATAAACAAGGTCAGTAGTATTTTTTTTGTTTTGCCCTTAAATGGGTCTACATAATAAAACAATAGGAATTATTTTAATATGTTTTTTATGCTTTATATGTCAAGAGAAAATGCACGTATAAAATGATGTACAAAAGCATGATTTAGTTTATGATATAATGGATTGTTGTTTTAATATTATGAATATCACTTAATTGCTTGACACGTTCCTACTGAGCATATTCATGAACATCTGATGCATCATGTTTTCTAAAAAGTTACAAACTATTTAAAAGCATGAGATTTCATATGAAACATAATATGAAAATGGTTGTTTCGGGTTAAGCTTCAATAACCAACGAAAGAGAAAGATAAGAAAAAGAAAGAGAAAGATACATAAATGTCGTTGAGAAGGGGTTTTAGTTGGCTGTCCTGCTAGGTGGACTTAAGTTTGTGGTATCTCAACCTTGGAATCGAGTTGGTTGTCCCCTAAGGTGGATTCAAATTTGTGGTCTCCCATTACTTGTCAAGAAGCCCCAATAATGAGAAAGTATAGAAATTCAAGGAAAGAAAGACAAATAAAAAAATAAAAGAAATTTTTTACTTATACATATCATGTACATGTTCATGCATATCTTATACTACTTGCTGAGTTTTATGCTCACATATGAGTTTTATGATATAGGTGAGGAAGACGTGCACTGAGAGGTGTATAAGATGGATTGCTTTGTTCATGGTGGTGGTTGATGCTGTTTGAGAGGATTTTGACATGTGGGCAATGATTTTGAAGTTTTTAATTTCACATATATATAGCATGTAAATAGTTTACTAAACCTAACATGTAAATATATTTTAATTAAATCTAGTTATATGTTCGTCTTAAATGATTATTATGAGAAAAAATTTTCCGTTGCGAGTAAAAAAAATATAATGAACATATTTTGAGTCAGGAAAGATGTTACAAACTTATGGTATCAGAGCCCAGGTCAAAATCATTTCTGTAAATAGCTTGACAACACAACTACATCATTAATGAGCTCCAACATTAGTAAGTTTTTCTTATTATAATTGATTAAATATTTGTTTATATACTATTGCTCGATGTAGGATAAGTAAAAAAGGGTAAGAGTAAATCAAGAAAAAGATGAGGTCGTTAATTGCCTATCAGATATTTTTTATTGACAATTCCATTCTTTGGAAATGTTAATGGCTCAAGAAGAACAAACGAATTCCTATGTGGTTTGGACAGGAGATCTTATCTGCAAAAGGTTTTGCCGCTTGCACCCTCAAAGTTTTGAGGTGTAATCATCCGACCCAACATATGATGAAGAGTGGGTTCATACACTTGAAGATATGTTTAATGATGCTAAAATTGTGAATAGGGGGAAAGTTAGTTGTGCAGCACATATGTTGGTAAAAGATGCTGAACATTAGTGGGACACCATGAAGGCCACCAATAATGTTTGAATCATGACATGGGAACAATTCAAAGAAATGTTTTACGAGAAGTATTTTAGACGCACAGTTAGAACTTAAAAAATAGTAGATTTTGTACAACTACGCCAAAAGGGAAGTGTCGCTTAATACGTACAAAAATTTGAGGCCTAGCTCATTTTGCTAGTCATTTGTTTAGCAACAATGAGCATAATAAAGTTCAGGTACACATGATTTACCTGAACTTCATCAATTAATCCAAGTTGTGAAAGCTAAAATTTATAAGGGTGTAAAAATTTCAGCTACACATGATTTACCGTACTCATTAGTGTTAACTAAAGCATCAAAGTAGAAGAAGCTGAAGCTAAATTTCAGCAACATCGAGAAAATGTTCAGAAGTATTACACTGAAGGGTAGTCATCTGAAGATAAGAGCAGGCAAACTTGAAAGAAGGTAAAGGACAAGGAGAATAATTAGAAAACCAAGCCAAAAAAAAGAAAATTTAGAAGTCTTCTCAACCACAACGGTGTCCATAATGTCAAAAGGTACATCTAAGAGAATGCATGAAAAACACTAGACAATGTTATAGATGCAAGCAACTGGGCACATCTTCAAATTATGTTGGACAAGAAGAAACCGAAGGTGACACCATGTATTTTTGCAATGATAGAGCCAGAAGAGGCAAAGGAATCTGTGGTGGTGTAATGTACCGTTTATATTATGGATATGACTGCCTGTACCTTGATTGATTCGGGTACAACTCACTCGTTTATTTTACTTGAGTTTATATCTATACTTAACTGTTGCCCTCAAGAAGCAGAGTATGAGTATGATGTGATGCTATCTTCGGGTGAGCATTTACATTTAAGTCATGTGTTATAGAAGTGCATAGTTAAGGTAGATGATAGAATACTATATGCTGATTTCATAATTATGGAAATGAAGGATTATGATGCAATTCTGGGAATGGACTAGCTGCATTGACATTATGCAACAATTATTTGTAGGACCATGATTTTTATTTTCATCCTCCAAGTGCAGAAGTTTATTCTTTTTAGGCCATTAAGTATACAAAGAAAATTTCAATTATATTAGCTGTTAATGCTCAACAATTATTGAAATGTAGGTGTGAAGGATTCTTGGCAAATATTATTAATACTTGGAAACAACCGAGTGTCCAACTAAAGGAGATTTTGATAGTGCAAAATTTTATAGAGGTTTTTCAAGAGGATCTTCCTAGTTTGCCACAAGATCGAGAGATTGAATTCGTAATTGATGTATTTTCCTGGCACTGAACAGGTATCTAAAAACCCATATAGGATGGCCCCAGCTGAATCAAGGAGCTAAATAATCAATTGGAAGAATTGATCCAGTCAAGCTTATCACCCTGGGGAGCTCTGGTGTCATTTGTAAAGAAGAAGGATGAAACAATGAGAATGTGCATCGACTATAGAGATTTTAATAAGATAACGGTAAAGAATTAGTACGCTTTACTACAAATAGATAATTCATTTGATCAACTAATTAGTGCTCTTGTTTTCTCAATGATAGATTTCAGGTTATTATCAGCTTAAAGTGAAGTATAAGGATATTCCAAAGACAGGATTTCATACAGGTATGGGCATTATGAGTTTTTTGTAATGTCATTTGGATTAACAAATATGCCTGCAACATTTATAGACTTGATCAATAGAGTGTTTTGAGAATATATAGATAGATTTGTAGTCATCTTTATTTATTATATCCTCATCTATTCTAGAACCAAAGAAGAACATAGAAAGCATTTGGAGATTGCTTTAGAAAATTGAGGCAGCACAAGTTATATGAAAAAAAATTCAAATGCAAATTATGGCTAGATTGAATGAATTTTCTCTCCCTACACCTTAATCCGTAAACTTATGCCTTAAACCCTTAGCCCTATGCCCTAACCCCTTAGCCCTACGCCCTAAAATCAAAGCTCAAAGTCGTAATCCCTAAACACTAAGCCGAAAACCCTAGAGCCAAAGCCTTATGCCCCAAGCCCTAAGCCGAAAGCTCTAAGCCCAAAGCACTAGGCCCAAAGCCGTAAGCCAAAAGACCTAAGCCTTAAGCCCTTTACCCTAAGGAAAAAGCCCAAAGCCCTATGTCCTATGCTCTAAGACCTAAGTCTTAAGCTCTGAGCTTGCATCCCAAGCCATAAGCCGTAAGCCAAACAACCTAAACCCGAAGCTCTAAACCCAAAGCCCTAAATTGAAATACTTAAGCCCAAAACGATAAGCCTTTAGTCCTCAGCACTAAGCCTTACGCTCATATTGCGAAGCCCAAATCCCTTAGGCCAAAGCCTAAAGCCTTAAGCTCAAAGCCCCAAGCCCTAAGTGCTTAACCCTATGCTCAAAGCCTTAGGCCCTAAGATGTACGCCCAATGGCCTCTAGCATAGCCCTAAGCCAAAACGACAAAGACCAAAGCCCGAATCCCTAAGCCCTAAGACCTAAGCACAAAGCACAAAGCCAGGCACACAAATCCCACAGACAAAGTCGCAAGTCGTAAGCTCTAATCCCTACGGCCAACTCCCTAAGTGCAAAGTCCTATGACCAAAGCCTTGAGCTTAAAAGCCCTAAACCCTATGTCTTAAGCCCTATGCCCTAAGACCTATGCCATACGCATAAATCCTTGAGGCCTAAGGCCTAAGTTCTAAGCCCTATGCCCTAAGCCTTAAGCCTTAATCCTAAAGCTTAGTGCATAGGGCTTAGGGTCTAGTGTTCATGGCTTAGGGCTTTGGGATTAGGGCTTTGAGATTAGGCCTTAGGGATTTGTGACAAGAGCTTTAAGCTTAAGGCTTATAGTGCACGACTCAGTGATTAGGGCTTTTGATTTAGGGCTTTAGGCTTAGGGAATAATGCTTAGGGTTAACACTTGCAGTTTAAGGCTTAGGGCTTATGACTTTGGGCTTAGTGCTTTTGGTTGAGGGCCTAGTGCGTATGAATTTAGGCAAAGAGCTTTAGGTTTAGGAATTTTTTCTTAGGTCTTTGGGCTTAGGGCTTAGGGTCTACAACTAAGGGTCTAGGGCCTATGGAGTAAGTGTTAGGGAAAAGGGCTTAAGGCTTAGGGCCTAGTGCCTACGATTTCTGACTTAGAGGTTAAAGCTAATGGCTTTGGGTTAGGGCTTAGGGGTTAAGGCTTACGGCTCATGGCTTACAACTTTGGTCTAAGGTCTAAGGTCTTAGGGCTTAGGTTTTAGGGCTTTGAGCTTAGGACTTCAGGCGTAGGGCTTTGGGCTAAGGATTTTTGGCTTAAGGTTTAGGGTTTATTGCTAGGTCTTAGGGCTTAGGGCTTATTGCTTAGGTCTTAGGGCTTAGAACTTAGGGCTTAGGGATTAAGGCTTTGGGCTTAGTGCGTAAGGCTAAGGGCTAAGGGCTTAGGGTTTAGGGACTAGGGCTTAGGGTTTAGGGATTAAGGCTTAGGAATTAGGACTTTGGGCTTAGGGCTTATGGCTTTTGGCATAGGGATTAGAGCTTATGGCTTGGACCTATAGACTAGTGGTGGCAAAGGAGCGAGCCGGCTCGGGACTATAGCAGTCCGAGCCTGGCTCGGATTGCTACAGTAGCGAGTCGAGCCTGGCTCGAGCCAAAGCTCAAGCCCGTACCTAGCCCAGCACGTCGGCTCGCTCGAGCTGGCTCGTGAGCTCAGCAACACTGAGCCTACCTATTGTGCGGTCGACCCTTAGTATAACAACTGTCAACACTTAAGCTATATTATAAAATTTTTAGGTCGACCGCATAAGAAGATGTCGACCGGCATATGTTACAGAATGTTTTAGGTGTCGACCAGGTTCATATATGTCGACCGCAAGGTATTTATTGTTAGTGAAAGTTTAGATCGCCATTATAAAAGGGTCGACCGGTTTACACAAAGTGTCGACCGATGTTGTAAAAAGAGTCGACCGGTCAAATGTAACGGCTAGAATTTGCATATTCAACGAAAACATCCGGTCGACCCTTGAAATATTGCAGGTCGACCTGAGGTTGCTGTTATGATGGAACTCTATAAATTGTGGGAGTTAGCCGAGAATTTCTTACCTGAAACTCTCTCTGCAAATCTCTGTGAAGTATTCGTGCTCGAAAGTCTACGATTCTCTTTACAATCATCAACAACTCGGTGAACGGTATCAAAGTAGTAATTTTTTTATAAATAGTTCATTGTTTGTTATGGATTCACCGCCTAAATACGTAGAATTCGAAACATTTCTGTCTTCTGACGATGAGGTGCAAGAAGTTACACCTATAAATCCGGCATTTTCCGTCGAATTTACACACATCTGCACAAGCATCCATGTCTGCCCCTCGGGCCAAGAAATCAAAAACGTCAGAAATTTGGAAACATTTTCAAATCGTAGAAATTAACGTAGGCACGAAAATAGAAAATAGGGCATAATGTAATTATTGTGCCAATCATTATGCTTATGAATCCACCACTAGTACAATGAATTGACATTACAAAAAATATCACGAGCACTTGCACTCGAAAGATCGTATGCAATTGCAATTAAACACTCTTGGTACGGGAAATTTCTTTTATTCGCATGATAGAATGCGAGAAGGTGCTGCAAAATATGTGGAAAAACGAGAGTTACCTCTCTCAATGTTTGATCACGAGGGAACCATAACATTTATACAACAATACATTAATTCAAGCTTTAAGCGAATTCCTCGCAGTACATTGTGAGGCGACATAATAAAATTGTATGAGAAAATGAAAAAAGACTTGCTTCTTTTATTTTTGCATGCGCTCACGATGTCAATATGTATTACTTCTGATTTGTGGAGTGTACCCAATGCACTCGGCTATATTGTTGTGACTTTGCATTTCATTGATGCGAATTGGCAACTTAATAAATGCATTTTAGGTTTTCGGAGTTGTGAATACCCTCATAGTGGTATTACAATTTATCGATACATTGTTAGTATTCTACAAGAATACAACATTAGAGATCGAATTTTTAGTATTACGTTAGATAATGCTTCCGCTAATGATATTTGTGTTAATCAATTTAAAAATATTATCATTTCGATAGTACTCAATCTTCCTTTTTTCATATGCGGTGTGTTCGCCGTAACTATCACGTCTCGTAAGCTCAACGAGATGTTGAATTGCATTGGCAACGAGAGAATGGGTATTGTGGAAAACACCAACGGCGAGTGGATCTTCAAAGCCGATCATCCTGGTTTGACATCACAACCACTCCAACACGAGGGCGCTGAGCAAGACCAAGAACAAGAAGCTGAAGCAGCTATTCGTTCTCGTCAATCAACAACCCTCCTGATCAAGGCATTTTTGCACGACCACCTGGAATTTTTGGAGAATTCATTTGAGAGAATCCACCGACGCCTTGACAAGATGGATGCCCACATCTCAACTGTAACAACCCGATTCCCGAGCCGCCGCTTACTGCTGTTCTTACTTACTTACTTACTCACTTACTTTCTTTCTTGCTCTTTGGCGAACCGAGAACCGGTCTGTTACTGGGTTCTTACTTACTTACATTACTTTCAAAAGTGGAAAACTCATTACTTTAATTACTAAAAACTATCTTTAGTTTATAAAATAGTTTACAAGGAAAACCGTCGAATAATAAAAACATACATTTGAATTCCACCTTTAAATATACATAAGCATTTAATAACTTAAAACATACAGCGAAAAACAATTACTTCAACTCAAAATACATTCATTTCAAAATCTTTGTAATTCATCACTCCAAAATAATATATACATTTTAATTATATCTTCAAAACATTCAAAACAGTTTGTAATATAACTTGTGTGTGTCATGCATCACTCCCCGTCGGTCATCACTCAATAAACTGTATCATTTAGACACTCTTCTACTCTAACTCCTTGGTCAGTCACTTGCACCCATTCTTCCATTACATTCCCTTCATTGCAAAGCCTAAACTATGAGCCTAAAGCTCAGCAAGTAGCATAACTATAAAATGCAATGCATGAGTATGCTATGTTGTTAAAACAATGCACAATTCCATTCACGTTTCTTAGGTTTCACATCTTCTTTATCTTTGGAAATATTACAGGATCTCAAGAACACCACCCTCCACCTACTTCAACTTCTACTAATCTTGGGCCCACTTACTACTTGGAGTGTTCAGGCCTCTAATAACCATTTACTTTACTGTTCTGATATTCAAGTTTTTAATTCATCGGAGACGAAACATAATTAGCGTCTCATACCACCAATCATATCTCGTCTACCTCCAACTACGTTGTAAAACCATGCATGAAAATAGTTCGTTCATATTTTGTAAAACTATGATGCATGACCATGAGACTATGAAACATCACTTAAATCGCATTAAACATAACATGAAAATAAGCATACAACACCAAACATTTCATGAAAACAAACATGCAACACACATCAAACATACATCTTAATCTTTGCAATGTAGTCCCACTTAAGGGCCAAACAATCTTAACACTAACTTACCTTCGTAGCTAGATTGAGTTGATCCACTTGAGTCTCATTTTTAATCTAATCGATGACCTAAACTTACAGATCATTTAAGGATGAGAAATCATGTAGCATGACTTATTTTATTGCATAAAGTCATAACTTTTATCCCTACTTTTATCAAATATAACTTCCTCTATATTGATCCATTTGTGATGCTACGGGTGTCAAATTATTCCTTTAAGAGTCTACTATAACTTCTTAGAACACACCAAATTCCTAAAACTAATGTAGCATAAAGTGTCGATCAATATTGACATAACAGTGAGCATGCATCTCTGGAAACCAAGGACCGGTTGACGTAACCTTGGAGGGGTCGATCAATATTGACATAACAGTGACAAAGTGAAGGGAAGTGGGAAACTCTAAAGCTCTCGTGGAAACTGAGGTTCAAGGTAATTATTCTATCTTCTGAGTTTCTTTTAGATTCAGTAAGGGTAATATGATAATAGTGTTTGAATTGGTGGATAAAAACGAGCGATTTTATGCTAAGAGATAAGAAAAGAGTTAAATATGAACAAAGTTAGAGTTTTGAAGATTTGGTCAATAATTAGTAAGAATTAGAGTTTATGACCTTCATGAGAGTTAGAGTAAACTCTTAGAGTGATTTATAGTCGTTAGAATCACTCTATTCAAAGCTATATAGAAAAAGTTAAGGACAATGCAAGTCAGTGTACGAAAACTGGGGGGAGTTTGGGTCGACCCCTTGTAGTTTGGGTCGACCGAATCTCGATTTTTAAAGTGCGACGTCCCTGTTTTGTCGACATGGGTCGACCCCTTACAGTTTGGGTTGACCCAATTGGGGTTCAAACAGTGAACACCCTCTGTTTTGTCCACGTAAGTCGACATGCTTTGGTTTTCTAAATTGGGTGTCTTCTAAGAAGTTATAGTAGACTCCTTAAGAAACAATTTGACACCTTAATCATCAGAAATGGATCAATATAGAGGAAGTTATAGATGTTCAAAGTTGGAACAGAAAGTTAAGACTTTATGCAGTTTCTGATCCTTAAATGATTTATATGTTTAGGTCATTTGTTGGATTAAAAAGGGACTCAAGTGGATTGATTCAAGAAAGCAGCTAAGGTAAGTTAGCATTAAGCTTATTTGGCCCTTAAGTGGGACTACATTGCAAAGATTAGGATGATTATTTGATGTGTGCTGCATGTTTGTTGCATGACATGTTTGGTGATGAATGCTTATTTTCATGTTATGTGAAGTGATTTAAGTGATGTTTTCATAGTCACATGGTCATGCATCATAGTTTTACAAAATGTTAACGAACTATTTTCATGCATGGTTTTACAACGTAGTTGGAGGTAAACGAGGTATGATTGGTGGTATGGGACACCAATTATGTTTCGTCACCGATGAATTAAGAACTTGAGTATCAGAACAGTAATGTAAAGTAAATGGTTATTACAGGCCTGAGCACTCCAAGTAGTAAGTAAGTGAGCTCACGATCAAGAGAAGTTGAAGTAAGTGGAAAGGGTGTTCTTGAGATCCTGTAATATTTCCGAAGATAAAGAAAATCTGAAACCTAAGAAACGTGAATGAAATTGTGCATTGTTTTAACGACATAGCATACTCATGCATTGCATTTTATAGTTATTCTACTTACTGAGCTTTAGGCTCATAGTTTAGGCTTTGCAATGTAGG